>BGPR01004831.1:49827-104359 GCA_013235015.1 Araneus ventricosus
TTCTGTAATATCTCACTGTGAAAGTTACACAAAACATCGAGAGAATAATTCACTAACGTTATTGGATCACTGTGTAACCGCATTAAAAGCTGCAAATGCTACGACAACAGGAACCCGGAAGTGTAAATTATCCTTTGTTGTTAATGGTCAAAGAAAGCAATATTTTCTTATATTAACTTTAACACTGGCAAAAGCCCGCGCGCGAAACAGTAATTTGGCTTGAATTTATTTCTATAAGAATAAAAAGACTTGTTAGAAATTACGTTACAAAAATATTTTTAAACCTTAATAACAATCAGAGAAAACATTTCATCGCAATGTAATTAATAGCATTAAAAAGATCATTTTCTGGTCTTTAAAATGGCATAAAAATAATTGTTGTCTAATAAAGATTTCAGAAGTTATTGGCAAAAAACGTCTAACCAATAGGCTTAAAAGCGGCTAATGTTCGTTATTTAATTAAATATCTTAAGAACTAATTAACTCTGAAAGTTGAAAATAGCACCTTGTGTGTAAATTTCATGTCGCTAACGTTCACCGTTTAGGAGGAGTTCTTGTGACCGACCTATCGATCAACAGACAGACAGATACATGTAATTTCTGCCTTGTTTTATAAATATTTATAAACATAAGCAAAATTTTCAGAAATAAAGATAAATTAGTTCAATATCTAACCGTTTCCTAGCAGCGAAGTAGGAATAAATTTGCATTATTTCAAAATCGTCTGCACGTAAAATTTAAAAATTTAATAAAAATTGAATGAAAAATGTCACAGAAATAAAATTAATATCATTGAAAAGGTAAAATTTTTATCTTAAAGGCGGTATAAAAATAATTTGTATCGGACACTTTGTTCCGAAGTTACAGCGGATAAAAGGATTACGTGATAGTTGATTTAAAAAAATAATTTATTTCACATGTTTTCGCATTCCTGAAGGATCACGTGACAGTAGAATGAAAAATAAAAATCTTCATCGCGAATCGCGGAGTCAATGGGCTTTCTTTGTTAACTATTTTTAATCTGTAGTCAAAAATAATTAATTTAACGTGATTTCACCTAGCCTATGTCCGTTCTTGGGTTTCAAGCTACAACTCTGCCAATTTTCATCCAAATCGGTTTTGTGGTTTGGTCGTGAAAGCTTAACAAACAGACAGACAGAAAGACAGACAGACAGACACACTTTCGCATTTATTATATTATTAAGGATTAAGGATAAATCCAAACTATTTCTGACAAATACTATGAGCCATAAAAAAGTTTTTAATGAAGATTTCATCACAATTAATTAAATATTTAACTTAATAGTAAGTTTGATAATTAATTAATTTGACAGATTACTTTAATTTTATATTTAATTAAACATGTCGGCACCAAGAGTTGTTTAATAAATTTAATATGAAATAGTCAGAAATGATATCTAAATAAGAGTTTCTTTTTCCTTATTGATATTGAAAAATGGCTCTTCAACTTTAAAATTGTTTTCTGCCTGACTATTTGTCTTTAACTGTCGATTGAGATTTAAATTCACTGTTCAAAATGGCTGCATCATATCCTATTATTTAAACATACATATTTAATTTTCCACTCATAATATTTAATAATTTTTATTCTCTTATGTGTTAAGAATTTAGTGACTATTATGTCTGTAGCCAGGCAGTTCTCTAAATGAGCCCATTCTAGTAGTGATTAAATGTTTTATGTAATGTGATTTTAGCATATTACAAAGTAATGTTCGCACAATTACATGGTAATCTAAATTAAATAAACTAATTTTTAAATCTAGAGTCGTTCTTCATTTGTGTCAAGTGTTTATTTCTTGCTACTGTTTCAGATAAGCTGGCTTAATTTTATCTAGGGGATATTTACACTGCTGGGATGTTTATTTCCTTCTGACTCCTACCTGTTGAATGATTATGAGTTGGTATATAAAAAAATGAGAAATATACTGACCAAAAAATCTAGCATAACCTTTTGAGTAGAACGATAAAACCTAGATATAGTAAAAAGTTAAATGTCATGAAAACCGAATCACGACGTAAATAATGCAATGTTTGGAAACAATAAAGTCATTGTCTGTGTCTATATTAATCAATAACATTAACTTAAAGGAATCTACTTTTGTTTTACTGCTTACCAGAAGAGTTTTTTATATTTCACTTAATGAGTTTGAAATGCATGGAAGCTGTTGCTGTTATTTGCTATTACAGATTTTAGCCAAACAGTGACAGGAAAGATATTATTTGGAAGGTTTTTTTTTATATTTCACATTTACATGTGTGCAGATTATAAACAGCACACCCTAATTATAACCTGTGTAATCTCATAGCAATAGATTGTTCTATTGTTCATATTCAGTCAATAAATTTTATAAATGATTTTTCACTTGAATGCTTGTTTTAATGATTATGAAAGAAAGTTTGCAATTAATTACAAAATTCAAGATAATTTTAATCATTTCAAGTCAGATGGTACATTTTTAACCATAATTTACAACATAATCTTAGCGAGTATATTTTTTGTTCCTTCTCCAAACACTAGAGAGAATATTTTAAGTTACTGAGATTCAGTAAAAGAATATTTCTTAAAACTCTGATGTTTGTAATATATATTATACTTAAGAATTAAGATTCTGAATACCTATTCTGAAAATAAAGGTTAGATGATTGTTAATGTTTAAATTTTTGAATTTTAATATTTTTGTTGAAATGTTATTATAAAAATTGAACAAAATTAATAATTATTATTAATTAATAATTATTAATAATTAATTAATAATTAATTGAATAATTATTCAGATGTAACATCAGAAATAATTTAAACTTTAATGTTTGACTGAATATAATTTATATCTATGTTTATTGATTTAATATATGGCAAACTTATTCCTAACTTTAAACCGAAATTCTTATAAATACAGATTTCCTAAAATGGGATATAAAACATGAAATTATAAGTGAAAAAATAAGATACGTCGAGTTTTCTAACGTTTAAGTTACCTCAAACACGTCTTTATATCTCAAATATCACATATCTCTCAGTAAGCATTCTACATATATTTTATGGAGCAATATGTTTAAAAATGCACTAACTTGGTCAATGCTTTCCTTCTTCACATATTTATCAATAAAAAGTTAATTAGAATAAAAATATCATTTGACCGTCATTACTGCATTAGCTTGATGGCATATTTTTTGTTTCTTCTCTACCGTAGTATCACATGTTGTTTTATATTACTATGGTCTGTGAAGTGCATAATACTTAAAAAATAAAGGCGATTTAAGGTTATTTATCCGATTTAGTTTGTCTCCCATTATTTATTTTATTTACTATGCTTTAAATTTTTAAATTCATATCTTCTTGCCATGAACATCAAATTTATTACAGATATACACTGGATACAGTAGTTTCTACCTTTAAAACGGGATTCCTTTTAACAGCATTCGAAGTATTTACAGTTAGCTTCTAATAGCGCACTCGGTGATTAACCCGAAACTTCAACGAACTGAGAGATAACCACGAGCTCTAACTTAATAAAGGATGCATATACTGAGCGATACATAACAATTAGGCTCGCTGTCGTTTAGTAGTTACAAGGAAAATTTGACCCTTATCTCACCTTTACCACTCGTGGGAGGATTTTCTAATGAAGACAAAGACGACGTTCCTCCATGTCTTTTCTTTGTTCTGCTGCGTCCGGAATTAGGAAGGATCACATCTGTGCACAACATTCATTCCAGAGAACTTCGACGACACTTTTCCATGATTAAGATCGGTTATGTCTTCTTTACTGGGGGAAAAGAGTTTCTGGACCAAGAAGCGAATGAACTGAACACATTTAAAAGAAATATTTCTTTTATTCTTGTTGTGATATGGTTTATGGATTAGAAATGCTGATAAAGCAAACACACTTGTGTGGTAGAAAATATTTTTACTTGTCGGTGGGAAAGAATGGGCCAACTCAAATTCACTCTTCACAAGAGTATTCACTCTTGGTAGGGACACATCTTATTATCTGATTAATCTTATTAATGTATTAATATTTAATGAATGAGTTCGAGTGTTTTAGAATAATTTCTATAGTAAATGCAAGATAAAATTCAGGATGAGCAGAAATTTACTCGGCAAAGAAACTTTTTGGAAATTAAAAAATAAAATAAATTGGTTGAGAATAAAATTCAACTGAAAATCTAAGAATACAAAAGTATCCGAGGAAATTCATAGATATTATTTTATTTATTCATAATTAGATTAAATTGTAAACTCATCAAATATTTGCATATTATTTTTATTATAATATAATTAGTAATCGGAATGATTACTTCGGTAAATAAAGCACGTAAAGAAGTAAATATTTTGTTTGAATACATATTATTTCAAATTTTTTATATCCTTCTCAAGTTCATTATTTCCATTTACGGAATTAGAGAAAAATAAATATGAGTGTTTCAGATATAAATTCGATTATCGAATAATCATAATTTATTTATTTTGTTGATTAAAGCCTTTTTTTTCTTTTTCACTTTCGATATCAGTATTTGAAATCGTTAGAAAAATTTTGTGTGTCAGATCTCTTCTTTGGTTTATTTATCGCTTAAAAAGTCGATAAGTGGAAAATTCAAAGTAATTAGTTAAAGTGAATCTGTCAAAGTAAGAGAGTTTCATTTTTTCTTTAATATTAAAAATGTGTATTTTATTTAATGTTATAATAGAAATGTGTTTCTCCCCTTTTTATATTTTGTCATCCTAAAAATGAATTTCATGATCGTTGTATCCTGTTTTTTGATACTTATTAACCACTCAATACCTATTTGTACGATAAATAAGCAAGTTCGTCTTTTCAATAAATTCTGCATTCAAATTTTATTTTAAAAGAAGTACCTTTTATTTTAACGTTAGTTACTTTTTAACTTGTCATTCAATTGATTTTCAGAAAAACTTTGCTTGTAGTTGAAGTGATATTTCCATTCTTTCTAAGCGTGTATGTGCAGTGGAGTGGTTTGAAAAAACATGCTAGCAATTTTATTCAATTAATTCTTATTTGCAACTATAAAAACTACCAACCAGGAAGATGCGCTTTTTAAGTACCCTCAAAGAATACAAAATGGAAAGAACGACGAATTCATCTTACAGAATTATAAGCAAAATAATAATTCACAAATTTAATTAAACATGCTCATTAGACATAAAAATATCCGCATAGAAAAATTAGATTTTTATTGCTTTGTGATGCTAGAGTAAACAAGCTTATTATATTAAAACTTAGCACGAGGAATTTAATATCCACGAAAAGTAAAAACTGCGCTTTCTTTTACCTAGAAAGCAAATTAAGCTTAAGTAGATTATTTAGGAACAAATAATCCTTGATGAACATGATATTTAATTCATATTTTAGAATCAGAATTCGTGTAAACAAGCTTAAAGTCAGTTAGTGTTTTTAAAAATGAAAGTCTAAAGAAGTTCATACCTAGTATTTTGAATTTCTAACTAGATTTTGCATCTTATTTTTGTTCTTACCTCCATATGCCATTATGTATTTTAGTATTCTATTTCATTTTAGAGTGGGAATTCTTATTTAAATTTATTATGATATAACAATTAAAGTCGTTAATTTCTTGCTAGAGTGTGCGGACTCCTTGTGAAGCTATACTTTTTCCTTTTTTGGAAAAGGAACCAATTAAATAATGATTTTTCCCATTACTTTATTTCCGAAAAAATGATAAAACGATGCATTTTTTACACGAAATATATCAGAATTTTGAAATAAAAAATTCTAAATTTAGAAGCAAAATTGTTGAATGTGAAAAAGTAAATTATAGCATTACAAGAAAAACAGTAATATTAAAAAATGAACTTAATTAAAAATTTGCAAGAAAATAAAACAATTCATACTTTAATCATATACTATTTTTATGAGTAATTCTTGACATGTTTATCATTTAGATATAAAAACTTAATTATTAAAATTAAATTTTTAATACATTTTTCTCCTTCCTCTTTTGTAAAAAATGAAGTATAATTATGATTATTTTATCTTCTTGCATGAAAACATTGAGACTGGAAAAAGTATTAATAGTAATGGTTTAAAAATTTAAATTTCTTATTTTTTAAATTGAACTAGTGATTGTCAGTAATTAATTCTTAAAAATGATAATTTTTGTGAAGAGTTTCTCTTATCAAATTTTTTTGGAAAAGGATGGGATCTATAAATACATTTTACATTACATCACATTTTTTGCCAATTTATCTGCAGTTCCATTATTTTGTTCAATCTATTCTCATTTCACATACAAAATTTTAATTATCTACAGATTAAACAACATATTAAGTCAAGCATTCAATAGCTGAGATAAAAAGATATAACCAATTAAGAGCTTGGAACAGTTTTAAATTTTTCTTTGAAATGAAAAATAGCATATTTCCATTAACGCATTTAACCCAAATCATCTCCTATAAGTAAACACATATGAAAAAATTCTCCTTCTTGTTACACTAGCAAATACATTTCAGAATTTAAATCCATTTATTCATTCATGAATTATAAGCCTGATACACATAAAGTTTTAAAAAAATTCGCGTTAAATTGAAATAAATAGCTTAATATATTCTCGTTGAATTTGAGAAAAGAATTCAAAAATTGAAGTTAAATTTATGAAATATATAGAACAAAAACATTAATATAAATCCTGAGTTGTCTTGATTCAAAGATAACTTATTAATACACATTTAATTAAATTACTTCATACAGTAATAAGTCGGATAAAGTTTATGATTCCTAAATAATTCTAAATGTATTAATTAATGAATTTATTTATAACATCCACGTAATGTATAACATTTAAAAATGCAATTACAGTGTGCTTCCGTTGATGATGCATGACCTACAGAATTATGTATGATAATTTTCGCAAATCACAAAAAATATATTTTTCAGTTTTCTGCCTAAATAAATTTTATATTTAAATGTATTCATTTATTTTCTGGAAATTTAACAAGTTATTTTTATCAAGTTGATCTAAGGATTTTAACTAAATAGTATTGGTAAGACAAATTATATTTCTATTTTAAATGACAAATTAAATCAGTTTTCTCAACATCATAAATACACACTAATAACTATCAGGAAGCGCACATGCTAAGCGTTATTTTAAAGAAGTATTTCTGCATCCGTCTGACCATAAAGTTTAATGTGATAAAAATTGGTTACACTCAAACATTTCAAACGAATGTAATTGGAAAATTGCATTACTTGATATCAATAATGTAAATTTAGTTCGAAATGTTGAAAGGAAAACTTTTTTCGACTTTCAAATATATTTTACCTTGATTAAATTGAACATTTTCTTTCCAAATGAGAGTATTTTGTAATCGGGATGTAAGGAATCAGTCGATATAAAGCCCAAATCGAAAGAATACTGATTTTATAAAACTTTCGTAATCATTTCATATTCATTTCCCAAATTTATTGTATAACTCTTTCATGACTGTTACTGATTTTGTCATCATTACAGAGTTGTCTTAACCAATGGGATAATTGGGCCAGGAGTATATTGATTCAAAGACGTCTAAAAATTTAATATACTGATTTTATTTTTACTTTGAGACAAAATATTTATTTAATTATAATTATAAGTATGTTAAAAATTTGACAAATTCTTGTAACTACTCAGCCATCAATTCTGTAATGTTATATAAACATGTATGTCATACTATGAATTAAAATATTTATTTTGTGACAATTAAATAAATTATTTAAGAAATGTTAAATAAATCATACAGTGTTTTATCTATTTTATATTTATGTAAGCATTAAGCTGATGGTTATATTTTTGTATTTAACAAATATATAAAAGATGACTGAAAAAATACTTTTTATGCAATGTAATCGTTAAAACAAAATCAGGGGGCGGAAGTTGCCTTGCAAAATCCTATTTTGAAAAGACACCTATTAATGAAAAATCACGGAACAGATGATTTTTTACTGAGTAATAATAGTAGTTAGATATTTTCGAAAAATCATATTTCCTAAATCCTATATTCGCAAAAGTCCTATTTAATGTTCTGATGCGTTTCCAAATTATTCAAACCCAGGGCGCTCAAATTTGTTAAGACGGCCCTGCATCAGTACGTAAACAATATCACACGCTTTTCTCACCATTTCTTGGACTCAAAATGCTAACTTTAAATACAATAGGATTCTACTCTCGCAAAGTTTTGAAATCGGAAAAAATAGTAAACATTTATGAATATATTTAAAGTTGACAACTGTAAATGGAAATGGAAAAAAAATCTGATTCGAGGAATAATATTAACAAATTGCTGACTAATAATTGTAGATAACTTTAAACACGACTTTTCTCTCGATTTCCTCTTAAAGCCTTTTTTCCAAAGGAAATACTTATTGTATCAGTTTCAAATAATTTCTTTCTGTAATCCATGAAAAAATCATTCGTTGATATATTTTATGGAAAAATTATTGTTATTGAAAATCTTTTTTTTCTCTCTCGTAAACTTAAGTATAAATTATTTGTTTTAAATGAAAAAATCCGCTTCTAATTTATTATTATCATTTCTATATTTCAATATCAGTTACTATTTCCAAGCTTTTCTTCTAAGCAGACTTATCCCTGCTGTTCTGTTCGCATTTACTATGCACATGTAATGTTCGGGTCAATATGACCCGAACGCTAAATACTAAGTACAAGAGCTTATATTCCCCATGCTTTCAAAACGATATTATTTATAGAGATAAATAAGATATGTTTTAACAGAATAAACTTATTGTATTTGAAAAACAATACGATGAATATTTAAATACAGACATATGTATGTAAAATAAAAAGATGAATTAGACTATTTTTTTTAAAAAAATCTTATCTCCATTTTATTTACAATTCAGACAAATATATGATACATGTTGCTTGCAGATACGTTTTTTCACAATTCTTGCACATTATATGTTTTATTATCCTTGATTTATTGACAGAACGTGCATCTGGCAAGTTTATTATTCAACTGTAAATTAACAATGGATGTTAATGATAAATCATTTTGCCATTCATCCTGTGTTCTTTTGACTATACTACGCGACTATTTCTTCAGAGAAGTTTCTGCTTGAATATATGAAACAAATAAAAATTTGCTTAGTTATTCTATAAATAAGCTTTTCTTTAAAGTGCTTTTATTCCATTGCTATTTTTTGATGACCAGATAATAATTCCATTATCAGCAGAAGTATCCAGAATATTATAAAATATAACCATAGACCATCGAATTTTTTCCTTTTACAAATATATGTATTTAAAAGTTGATGAAAAGTATCCAAAGCTTTTTTACTGGCACTGTACTCTAATATTATTTGCGCTTTTTGTCAAGTATGTTACTAATCGATCTATCATATGGCAGTGTGTTCATAGGAATGATGGTCCATGCTTTTCCACATACCATTTTTGCCTTCAATAATTATCAGTTTTGATGATATCATTCTGAATTGAAGACCGGAATACAGTTTCAAATGCACTTTTTATAACCCTTATTCTCGATGTTGAATAGTTACAATTGGAGAGCTGTTTTTATAAAATTAGCAGAATTCAAGTAGCCAGTGCATGAAGGCGGATCCAGTGACCAGTATATATTTTTATATTTGGACTGACTCTGCGACACATTATGTACAGCTTGCGTAACAATATTTCCATCATAATAAGAAGTTTGATTTTCCTTACATCTATGAATTTCATGTTCTGTAACGTCTTTCAATTCACAATCAGGAGTTCCCTTAAGTTGAGCTATTTCAGTGTGAATCAAATCTCTGCGTATCGTTGTTATTTATTTTTTTACGTTAATACAGTGTCAAGAGTTATTTATATTTCTGTGTGTAGGATTTTCTATCATACAACTCACAAGAGGCGAAATATTCGATACTTCACCCTACTAACCTCACTGGAGATATCCTATCACGTGACCTAGCTATCGCCCTCTCTGACCTTGACTGAACTTGTATAAATATGCGAAATACTTCAGATAACTTCTTATTAATTTATTTATGTTTTTTCCTGTTGATTTAATAATATATTGTGCAAGTTTTGATATACAGTTAAGGGGAAAAATCGAGTCATATTGACCTGAACGATACATAAATACAATTTTTAAAAATAGACAGAAAATATATAAATAAAAGAAAATCCTTTTCAGAAAAATAACTTATTACCTTATAAATTATTAAGTTATAACTTAAGAACTTATTATTAAACAAAGACACGGAATATCTACAAAATATCTGCATACTGTCGTTTTCTTATAAGAAGTTGAAAAACGTTTTGGGTCAAATAGACCCGAACAGAACAGCAAGGTTAAAAATGTACTGAAAATCGAATTCATTGAAGAAATGGGAAATAAGTAAACGCATTTCATCTCTAAAGAAATAGCTGTGATTCATGAATTTGTTTTCCTCCGTAATCCAAAACCATCAATGCGAAGATACGTATAGCAACGGAAAAAAATACTAAGTCAAAAGCAAATATTAAACACAAAACACTGAATACATTTATTCTAAAAGCTTCATTCGACTACTTTCGAAGCCTTCGCTACATTTCCTTGTTCGAAGAACAAGGAAACGTTGCAAGTTACAATTCGCTTCCGAAAACGTTAAGTGAACCTCAAAATTACCTGAGCGTAGAAATCGGATGGAGAAATGAACGCTCCAAGAAAGAAAATTGACTTTTATCATGGAGACAAAAACAGATAAAGCAGGAGGGAAGAAAAAGAAGAAGAAAAATAGAAAGAGATAAAGAAAAAAAAATCGAATGATCTCTCCCAACTCGAACATTTAATTCCAGGTCCTTACCATCCAACTGGAATTTAGGCTTGTTCGAGTTAAACAAGCTTTACTATAATCTTCTGAACTTGACTGGATCGTGATGGAGATAAAAGTGACTCATACTTTTGAAAGGTAGATTCAGTTATTTATATAAATGAATAAAGTTGATGTTAACTGTAGCAAGTACATGAACTATTCGTTCAAGAAATTACTTTTTTTCGTAACAAATAACCGAATTTTTCTTATCTACACTATTTCTCACTCTCAAAATTCATTGGTAATATTTTTAATTAAATGTTAGTTCTGAATTTTTCTTCAAGTTACTAAGGTGCTACTTTATTTTAATTTATTTTTTAAAAAATTCATAGTTTTTCATTTTTTCATTTATGAAAAAGGAATTTTTCAATATAAGCTAAAATGTTAAAAAAAATTTCAGCATCTAATTTTTAGTAAGAATATCTTGTTTGAAATCAGAGTAAAATTCTCTCTTCTTTCAATCCAATTTGTTTTCGCATTCTCAATCACACCCGTAATTTGGAAATGTGAATTATAGAAATGAAAATTTCTTTTGAGGCTCTCATCAATCGAAAAATTAAAATTTTACTTTTATGTATAGAATGTCCTTAACTTTAATATAAAGAAGACGACACAATTTTTACAATATATGTAGCTATTATTTAGCTGCTGTATTTAGTTGCTCTTTCTAGCAATTTCTGTAAAATGCTTTTATTTATTCGTAAAGCTAAACAAGTTGATATAGCCAATAAAATAACAATCCCTCAAATTTAAGACGCCTCATTATATACATCCATAACAATTAAGTATTTATAGCGAATATATGAAAACCACTAAAACATTATTAAAAATATGAGCATTTTTTCTGTACCTGCAGCAAGTTATTTAACTTTTACTCTGGGGTTTAAAACTTGGAATTTAAAATAATTTTGACATTTTTTTTATAATTTCTGAAAGCTTAAGGCAATTCATCAATAAAAATTGCCATCAACTCGATGTTACATAACATAAAAATTAATTAAGCTGAGATTCGAAACATCGTAACATGATAATGTTTTAGGCTCGAATTGATTGTCTATATATTATATTTAAAAATTTACTCTTGATTAAATAGAATTGATTACGTGCGCACAAAAAATATTTATTAAAAGTGGAAAATGTAATTCGTGCGTATAAAGCAGTAACTAAAACATTTAAAAAAATCCCTTTTCGGCAAGCTTGAAGGCAAAGGTAGATTCCTTCACGTTAATGTTTACAAAAGTAATGAAATATTACATATTGATCAATGCAGACCTAGCCAATGACTTTATTGTTTCTACACATTGCAATATTTACGTTGTGATTCTGTTTTCATGACATTTAATTTTTTACTGTATCAAGGTTTTATCATTCCATTTTTCATTCCAAAAGTTTATGCTGGATTTATTGGTTAGTAAATTGGCCAAATTTTTTTTATATATCCCAACACATAATCATTCAACACGTAGGAATCATAAAGAAATAAATATCCCAGCAGCGCAAATATCCCCTAGATAAGATTAAGCCAGCCTATCTGAAACAGTAGCAAGAAATTGACACTTGACACGAATGAAGAACGACTCTAGATTAGTTTATTTAATCTAGGTTACCATATAATTGTGCAAACATTACTTTGTCATATGGTAAAATCACATGACATGAAACATTTAAACATTACTAGAATGGGCTCATTTAGAGAACTCCCTGGTTACAGAGATAATAGTCACTAAATTCTTAACACATAACAGAATAAAAATTATTAAACATTGTGAGTTTCAAATTTAACACGTGTGTTTAAAGCACAGGATATCAATGCAGCCATTTTAAAAAGAAAATTTAAATCTCCATCGACAGTTAAAAACAAATACTCAGGCAGAAAACCCCAAAACAATTTTAAAGTTAATGATATATATTTCAATATAAAAAAGGATAAAGGGAACTCTTATATATCTATCTTTTTTGGCTATTTTATATTAAATTTAATAAACAAATCTTGGTGCAGCCATGTTTAGTAAAATATGAAATTAAATTAATCTGTCAAATTAACTATTAAAATTAACTGTTTGATTAATTAAAATTAACTATTTACTTAAATAAAATTAAATATTTAATTAATTGTGACGATATATTCACCAAAACCTTTTTTATGGCTCATAGTATATGCCAGCAATCTTAATCTTGTAATGATCTAATAATTATCTTATTTTAAATAAAAGTTATTGTGTCTGTATGTATGCTCCTCCTAAACCACTGGACTGATTTCAACCAGACTTTGCACATTTTTTATTAAAGACAAGAGAAAGATCACCCTAACTTTTCAAAGCCCAAAAGTTACTTACAATTTCTATTAATTAAAAATTAAACAAGGCTTTTTTCCGCTATATCTTTGGAAATCATTATCTCACGAAACTATTTTTACACCATATTATATTTTAAATAAAATTTGCATTTCAGTGACAAAAATTTCATTTCCATACAATTTGTTTCTCTCATTTTTATATTTTTTAAAATTAATTTTATACTGAATTCGCAACAATATTCTTTATTGTTGAAGAACAAGAATAATAAGAATATATATAGTTACTAGAATATATTCACAGAATTCTGGACTAATGCGAAAATTTTATAAGTAGACTATTAGCAATTTATATCTTAACCTAATAATGATTGATTTATTTTCATTCTTTAAATTAATGAATAATATAATAAAATATTCATTGAAAACTTCCTTTCTTTTACTTTAGTAATTGTTAACGAAATTTGAAGTACCTATATAACAAATAATAATTTATGGAGAAAACAGCTGTTATTAAAAATCGTTTGTTTCAATTTATATTCCTATTTTAATTAAAAACGTTTCAGATAAGAAATAAAATTGTGTATTATAATTTTTATACAATAGCAGTTTTTACATTAGAAATATTAGACATGAAAGCATTTTAATCCGGAGCAAAGCCAGGTATATCAGCTTCTTTACCGTACAAAAAGTGGAAGTGAATGCGGCTGATGGAAGCACATAACTTCTAAGTAATTCTTGCTGTCATTAAACTTTCAGTATAAAAGTAGTTTGTTATGATAAGGTGATAATTCCCGTAATTGAAATTTTCTTTCTATCTTCAATCGTAACGGAGCTATGGGGAAAAGATAAATGGGGGGGGGGAATTGAACATCGCTTTTCAGCTCATAACTTCCAAGCAATTGTATCTGTCAAAAAACTTTTAATATAAAAGTTGTTCGTTATGATTATGTGATAATTCACCTAATTGAAAGTTACTTTCTATCTTCAATCGTAACAGAGTAATGGGGAAATGATAAAATAGGAGAGGGGATTGAAAGTGGCATTTTATCTCATAACTTCTAAAAATTTGTAGCTATCAAGAAAGTTTCGATACAAAAGTTGCTTATTATCAAGAGGCAATAAATCGCCTATTTTGAGTTTTCATTCTATCTTAAATCGTAAAGGAATTGTGGGAAAATGAAATTTTCAGTCCCCTACCATTTCCACCCTCTTTAACTGGTTAGCCCATCTACAAATTCGGTCGATATTTTCACCGAACTTACAACATATCCCTCGCCAGATAAAATCTAATCAAAATTATTCTAGTTATCGTATTCACAAGATAACATGGGCAAAAGCGTTATATATATATATATATATATATATATATATATATATATATATAGTAGAGAATATATCAATATCATGAAAGTCAAAAAATATTAAAATAAAATGGAGAGACTGTAGTAAATCGGTAAAAGCGTATAGATGCTCATCAGGGTAAGTAAAATCTATACGAACCGTTAAAATTAGTGAAATCATAATGTTTTCTGCGAACAGTGTTGGCATATAGCTAAAAAACACTGTCCTTTACCCCGAACATTATGATAAACCAAGAATTTGAATGAAATACAAATAAAAGAAATGAAATTACTAACCTAAAACTGAGAGATGCTACCAACGGGAGACGCGACAAAGGGAATAACTGAACGCGTCATGTAGTGACCGGATGTTTACGAAGATATCAAGTTACTTCTGAGGTTGGGGGAGTTTCGATGAAGATTAGGAAATCGATGGAAAAAAGGGATGAAAACGAACTACTTTGAGGAAACGATGAAGATTAAAGAAATGACGAAAAAAAGAAAGGAGTGTATGTAAAAATTAATGTGTAATATAAGATGTATATAAAAATTAAGGGATGATGATAAAAAGGTCCCCTTTTATATATTTATTCCACTTTCGGCTTTTTCTTACCGCAGATTGTTTTCTTGACATTTTGTTTTTTGAATGTTTATTTTGTATATGTTGCTTTTACATTTCTGCTATGTTTGTTTCGTATTTGTTATATATATATATATATATATATACGTCTCTACTAATAATAAGGAAAAGAACATTTCGACCCTCTATTCTGATAAGGATTATAGCTGCAAGAATGAAAGTGGGTGGAAGAGACTGCAAATGACGAGAGCTTTCCAGCAAGGGGTGACATGCAGAGGTTAAAACATAGTTTAAGTTACGGGGAGAGGAGGGGAAGGGTGAGAAAATCACTTTTCAGTTCATAACTTCTAAGCAATTGTAGCTATCGAAAAAGTTTAAATACAAAAATTGTTCGTTATGATAAGGCAATAATTCGTCTAATTTGAATTTTCTTTCTATTTTCAATTGTAAAGGAATTATGGGAAAATGAAAATTTCCACCCCCACCATTTCCACCCCTTTGAGCTGGATAGCCCATCTACGAACTTGACTGAGATTTTCACTATCCTTACAACATATCCCATGCTGGTTAAATTTACTTCAAAATTACTCCAGTTATCGTGTTCACAAGATAACATTGGAAAAAGCGTTATACATATATATATATATATATATATATATATATATATATATATATTATATATATATATATAAATTTTCCGAAAGTCGTGTCATGAGAACCATTGTAATAGGTAGACTTCATATACGGAATCTACCTAATATTTTTGCCTTTTAAAAATGTTTTGGAAAAGCTCTTTTTTTATTTTAAAGCGGTATAAAGATAATCTTCATGCAATAATATGTTCTGAAGTTATTGAGGTAAAACTTTAATATTTGATTATTTTTATAATTAAAAGTCTAATTAAAGTTTCGAAACTATCTTTCATAATTAGCACCTACTACCCAAGGAGCACCTGGCAAATTTTGTAGCATTAGGTCCAACTGTCTTAGTAACTGAGTTTTAAACTATTTTTGCTTCAGGCATGCAGCAAACCTCATCCCGTAATTAACACATAGTATCCAACTTATACTTTTTATAATATTAAAAACTATTGTATACAAGTTCTCACTGATGATCATCATCACCACCGAAGTATCCCAAAGCAACATTGAAAAATTAAACATAAATTGACTTCAATATGATTTACTGATTGCTCTCAAAATAATTCGGCGCCACACTGGAAGCGGGGTTTTCTTATCCTTAAGGTAATGAACACCGCTTAAGATCATGAGTTTATACAATGTCTGTTTTTTTTAAATACAATTATATATTTTTTAAATAATATAAAATATAACTGCAACAACAGCAAATTTAATTATAATGGCTGTCTTTTCTCAGAAATGCGGTAAAAAAATGTAAAATCTCTAAATTTTGAAGACTATTTTATTAGCATCATATGCAATAAAGACACAATACGAATATGTTTTTATCAGTTCTTATAATGTTTTAAAATATTTGTTTGATGCGTTCCATCTAAATAATAATAGCACACAGTAGATTAAGATTAAATGGTTTTCAATGATATTCAAGTGTGTTCGAGCAAATTCAATTTCTGAGTTCCATGTGAGAATTAAGATTTTAATTTGCTCTGATTATTTAACTAATTTTATAATATTAATTATAATTATATAAAATCATCCTATGGCAATATTTTCAGAAAATTTTATTGAAGCGAAACATAACTCAATTTACATGCATTTATTTTCCTTAGTTTAATTTTTGCTAACAAAGTGTGCTGAAAGTAATGTGTTTTTTAACGAATTTTCAAAATCGTTTCAAAAAAGTTAAAAGGAAACTGGATAAATTTATATATTGTATTAGAACTCTTGATGTATAAATAAAAATGTTATTTTTCAAATTCAAAAGTTTCAGATGTTTGTAATTCTTTTAATGAAAGCAGCCCACTGTATTCACCCGATGAATATACCAGCTTCGCGGTACATTTTATATTCTCTCTGGGTTGTATCTCTAAGAAAGCTTATGCAATGAAGTTCATTCAAGTGACAACTCATTCACAGAACAAATAAATTCTTGCATGTCATATAACATTAAACTACGTGTTGTCATTTCTTTTTTTCCTCCTTCAAGAACCGCATTGGGATACAAAATTTAGCGTTGCGAATCCTATAAGAAAAAACTGCTTAAATAGAAGCTAGCGTTTTTATAAATAGAAGAATCAGACCAACAATACTTGATAAATGGACGCTGAAGTTTTTATAAACATAAGAATCAAATCAAGAATAATTGATAAATTTAATGGAAGCTAGCGTTTTTATAAACAGATGAATCATAACAACAATACTTGATAAATTATTATTAAAATCATTGACAAGGGAAATATATTTTTTCAGAAAAATTAGCTTTTCTATTACTTAAAAAATACAATTTTTATGTGGGAATTATTTTATTTTCCTAAATTTAATCTATTCATCATATCATTTCTTGAAATGCTTCCCGTATGTGAATCACTAAACGGTTAAATTTATTTTTAAGTTACAGCTAACTCCTATAGCTATAAATAATGTATTATAGAAATTGTCTTCATAATATGTATATAGGGTACGATTTGTCGATTAGAAATAGTACTGAAATTGGGCTATACTTTACGATATAAACATCAATTAATTAATGTGATTTCAGTAAAAGACAACTTCCATATAAAGGCCTTTTTTCTGTTTCACCGCTTTAAAAAAATGCCTTTATATATGGTACAATAATATGAGAGCTAACAGTCATACAATTTACAGTTCCAACAAATCTTTTCTTTAATATCAGAGACTTTATCTGCCCCAGCAAGTTGAGATATGGGTCACCTAATCTAGTTCTGTCAACCTATTTCAACAGAAGAAAAATTACGAGTTTCTTAAATTAGATGAAAGAAAAGAAACGAATCCAAAAAAGTTGGGAAAATTTTAAGTTTCTTTCGTGGTTATAACTGTCTCTTCCATCTGTGCATGCATGATATAGCACGGTTTCCATTGAGCCAAGATTAGAATGCATTATGCCTTCCTTGAAGTTTTCCAATAGCGATAAAGACAAAAAGTCCACTGAGATTTTTTTCACAAGGTGCAGGTATACTGTGAATTGTAGAATGCAGTATTTTTTTTCAGTATATATAACATTTTCTTATATGTGCTTCTATTAATTAATGCTATTCACTTTTGTTTATATATTTCTATACTCGTACGTATTATTTAAATTGATATCTTTCCAAAGCACTAGAAGGTTTTAAATAAAAGTCTACAGATAATAATAACGTTTCTACATGATATACCTTCTGTATTCTATTTTTTGAATGATAATTATCATAATAATCAGTAATAGAGTATTAAAACTGAGCATTTTAACTAATTATTAAATAGGAAATAAAAATTTTTACTAAGGAAAACAAAGCGCTTGTCTCGAAACAAGATCTGCAAAACTAAATAATGTATGTTTTGTTTTAACCCTTAAAAACCGATTTTTTGTTAAATTTATTTTTAAGTGTTTTTTTACTTTTATTTCTGGAATAAAGCATGGAAAAAACACTTTAAAAATTCTATTTTGTTTTAAATAGTGTTTATAGATAAAAAACTTTTTGTTACCAACAGAAAACGCTGGGCATTATTTCAGAAAAAAATCCTTTACATAATTTTATAATATCAAAAGCAGTTGGAATTTTAATAATCAATAATTCGGATAAGGAACTGCCTTCAACATTTCAAAATGAAATATGGTATTCTTAAGCGTACAAACAAAGCTAAAAAGATACAGCCTCAAGTGAAAAAAATCAACTTATTTTTATTTTTTATCAGCACTCAGGCTGCCATCTTTATGTTGTATATTGATTCAAAAAAAATTTCAGCGTCCATCGTACTGTCCACAACAGGCATTAAAACTTCAGTCTTATTCTCAAGATTTCAGAAGACAAAATTGGGTATGTTGCTTAAAGGCAACCCTCGGCAGGAGTTTGGGGGTTTAGTTGGACTTTAAGGGCTAAAATAGATTTTTAATGACTTATAATTGGTACGATTACTGTTGTGATTCGATTTACTGTTTGTGAGGAAAATCAGAAATTCTTGTATTTGTTGACACTCTTGTAAGCTAAATGAAAAGTACCATTAACAAGAAAGCAGTGAAATAAAGGTTTTGTACCAGGTTGACTGTCAACTATGAGATAAATCCTGATTGATCGTCTTCTTCAAAATAAGCATTGAAGTCAGCATGCTATTTTTTCCGCTATATAAAAAATAATTAAACTTCAAATAAGGGAGAAAGATTATTTAATCAATTATCTGTAAACCTGAAAAGAATTGACATCTTTCTCTTTAAATTTGTCTGTAATCCCGCAAAGAATTTCAATCTTCGTTTATGAATGATAAGCCCTTTATAATTGTTACCTTAAAGATACTATAACTAACACATATTTGAAAGATTTAAAATATACAATTAACAATTATTCTTGGTTTTAGAATAAAATATAAACGTACTATGTGGTGGGTTGGAAAGCCTGTAGCCGTAATCAAAATGTTTATCAGAGAAAGGAGAAAACTATTTATTTAGAGGAAGAAATAATTAGGAGAGCAGTTATCCACCTCGAAAATAATTTTTTTTAATAACCCGATTTCTAATATTCTACTCTGTTTAATAAATGTTTCTTGTTAAATATATCATATTTATTCAATGTAAAAATTTAGAAGAGTTAAAATCGCAATTACAGAACTGAAGTAAGGAACATAATTAGAAATGCATTTAAAAAGCAACTCCGAAAAATATGGGGTCTTGACATTTGAGCCCATTTATTGAATCCACTGATTAAAACATTTTGTAAATTTTACTTATTTGAAACAAACATTTAATTTTCATTTTAGAAAAATAACGAAAAAACCCATCATTAATTTCACATATCGTATTTATAAATAATTTAATAAGCCACTTAAGTTTACATCCTTCTTTACTGAACTGGTTCATTCCTCATTTTCTAAAACATGATTTTTAATCCTTCAAACCACGCTATGACGCTGAAATTTCGTACATAGACTTAATAAGTTCTCTGGAACTTACAAAGAACATACCGCATGACTGATTAAAATTCCCATCACCCGAATCACAGAAGCTCACATTTCTTCTCACATTTGCTTCACAAACCTTTCAAAACTCACGAACCTAATAAAGCCGAGGGAGGAAAGCGAGAGGAAACATCACTAAACCACAGACCACGGCTCCTCTGAATTCTCGTCGCTATTACATGTTTTGATGTGTTCCTGCAATCCGCTTTGCCCGGCCAAATTAAGCCGACTACGGCACTTGAGTTCACGCAATTACAATCCACGACTCACACCACTCCGTCTCTGTCCAAATTACTGAACTAAGGCAACATTCCTATTTTAAGCCCTTCTCCTCCTACTGGAGAACCCCTGGAATTATTAATGGGTCTACTTCTGTTGGAGGTATACGTTAAGATACCGTGGATCTCATTAGGGATTAAGTTTGCGTTTAGTTAGCCGGCCGTCCAGATAACCTGCAAATAGGTGGGCATTTGGAATCTCCGTCGCTCGTTGCTGAGTTGTAGTTTATTTGGTTAATTTGTACTGGAACTAAGGGCCTAGGCAGTGAACTCAAATATAAATGGCGAGTAATCACTCATTCACAAGTTTTCAGAACTAGAATCAGTTTATCATCGCGCGATCTATGAGAAATTCGGTCAATTAGGTTCATTAAAGGTGAGATCGGTTTCTGAATAAGTCATGTTTAGAGATAAATTTGAGCTATGAGTGATAATTGTCTAATATTTTTAGGAACGCTTGGATGAAAGTGCTTATTTGAATTACTTCTCTTGGAGGTAAATGTTAAGATACCGCGGATCTCATTAGGGATTAAGTTTGCGTTTAGTTAGCCGTCCGTCCAGATAACCTACAAATATATGGGGATTTGGTATATCCGTCGCTCATAGTTGCGTTGTAGTTTATCTGCTTAATTTTTACTGGAACTAAGTGTCCAGGTAATGAACTCAAGTAGAAATGAAGAGTAATCACTCATTCATAACTTTTCATAACTCGAATTAGTATATCATGGTGCGATCTATGAGAAATTCGGTCAATTAGGTTCTTTAAAGGTATGCCGATATCGGTATAAGTCTTGTTTAGAGATGAATTCGAGATGTTACTGATAATTGTCAAATATATTTGGGAACGATTGGATGAAAGTGTTTACTTGAACCTTAAATTAACAATTTTAATTTAGAATTCCTCAACAAATTAAAATTATGGCCTGAGGTTCTTACTTTGAAATATGTGTTTACTGTAGATATAAGCATCTCATTCATTTCGTTAAAATTGATATAGAATAATTCGGTTCCATAAGATTTTTGTCTTTTTCCAAGGCTAACATAATTATATTTGACGTACCTATTTTATTAGTACTCCAATATAGTCCAATTAATTTCTAAACTATTGAAGAGATTGAGATAAGGTTTCTGAAAACAATTTCGTTTTTCTCAGAAATCAGGAAAATCTTCATATACTGATATTGGATTCTTTATTAAATAATTTGATTGAAGTATTGTTTTCTGAAAATGTCTAACGTTCAAAAGCTTGTCATTTACAGAATTCAGTTGTGTTCTTTGATAATACTGTTAATCTGAACATGAAAAAAAATGCTTTAATTCTTTATTTCTCGACAGTGCTTAAAAGTACTACTTTAATCACGTTCATATCTTCGCAATTTGACCATTTTCTCTGACATTATTCACACGAACACGAGGAATATAGTTCCGACAGCTATTAATGGATGGCAGATGAAGATAGAACTTATTTTTTTACTTATTAATCAAATTAATTACATTATTTTATTTAATTTTTTAAAAAAATGCATCGTTCCTAAGGTTATTCTGCATTAAAACGTATCTAATGAAGCCAGAAGAAAATTGAACAGTTTCTTGTAAGTTAATTCGATAAATAAAGGATTATGTAAATAGACGACTTTCAAGAAACCTGACATTTTTTTATTATATAAATACCTTCTTCCCCTTAAATTTATGACAAACTCTTTTTTTAGTTTTTAATTCAATAATCTCATATAATTACACGCCTTATCTCTACTAATAATAAAGGCGAATGTGTGTGCGTGTCTGTGTGTTACCACTCTGCAGAGCACACCGCTGGACTTCGAGCTATGAAATTTGACAGAAACACACTTTGGAGGGTGGGCATGTGCGCCTCGGAGTCCTTTTTTGGAAATTGTTATTAGAATTTTAATTAATTTAAAATCAAGCGAAATGTCGGCGTTTTTTCTTAATAACTTCCGAACATATTAAAGCAGAAAAATTATATTTACACCACCTGACACTCCAAACCATTACTTTTCCAATGTTATCATTTAAGTTCTCGTACGAGTTCTCCTCTAATTTTAATAAAGTTTAAAAAATATTTTTGGCATAATTTAAAACAAAACTTTTCATCGTTCCAACTCAACTCAAACCGTTTTCATTGTTTAAACAAATACTTAATTGCGTGTTTCTCTTCCATTGTTGAAAGCGAAGAAAATATCTTACTGAATTATACTTTCTTATTTTATTTGATCAATTTTTTTGTGAAATATATAAACGAAGTTTTCAAGATAGCAATTATATAATGAAATAATCCAGTAAACTGAATGATTATCGTTGATATGTTGTAATTCTTTTTATCAGCGTGTTTTAAGCCAATTAGCATGCTGCTGGATGTAAAATGCGCCGCGCCAATTTAATGTTAAAATTAAATGCGTATTTTATGTTAATGTAGACAAGGAACAGAACAAGTGCAAGGCTACGAGAACATCGTGAGTTAAATGTCTTTAGAAATTTGTTGTTTAAAAATACTTTGTAAAGAGAGCAATGAATATAAAATTATGCGCAAGAGTTTCAGTTGAAATTTTGTTTCCGACGATCAAGCTGATAGACGAAGGCTAGTCCTAAATACGATAGAGAAATCTCAATAACTGTGTCGTAACCCAGTATTCAATATTTTCAAGTATCTTTTGACAACTTTTAGATTATATCTTCTAGGATCAATTTTAGACAAAAAAAAATTAAAGATGACTTATGTTGAAAACTAATTTCAACTTAAATGAAAAAATGAAATATTTGTAGGTACTATCCCTATTACTCTGTTATAATCAATGTAGAACATAATTTCCAAATTTTTTCATTATTGTAATATTCACTGAAAGAAATAACTAACTTATATTATAAAGAAACTGGAGAACATAAACTAACTCCATTTTTAAGATAAAATAATAAACTGGTTGTTTTCTTTTTAACTCTCTTTTATAAGTTGTTCTTTTTTGCGGCTCACTACAAAATTTATTACATGATGTCTAGCTATGACAAATTATTATAAATAAAGCTATAAATGTTATTTTTCTTTTAGTGAAAAAATATTTTCTTTTTGCGAATTCTAAGCAATAAAAATTCTGGAAACGATCCGAAGTCAGGTAATATTTTCCCGTTATTTCCTATTTGACTACTTTTTCACAAAAACGCTCAATTGATATCTAAACTCACTACGCGAACATAAATTGTTTGCTTATAAAACATAAGCTCCGTACCTTTCACCTGATAAAATACATCACTCGTTTTATTTCATATTTCACCTGTTTACACAACTCCAGTGATTAATCTTTAACCTCCAAAAATGACTCTAAAAACTCTTTCAGTGATAAATGAAACATTTCGGATGATTAATTATGTCAAACTGATGAAAAAAAGATTTTTATTTGCCGCCATTTAAATTTAGAGCGGAAGAGGTATAGAGAATAATTTTTTGTAACAAAATAGAGTTTAGCTAGGTGTCTCTGAAAAAAGGAAAGATTAATAACAATATGTCACCGGAAAAATTCTCTGACAAATAGTTCTCACATCGCCTAAAAAAGGTTAGATTCCTTCTTTCATGGTGATTTATAAATCGCTACTTTTTGAATCATAAATAGAAAACGGAATAGTTTAAATATTTATTTATTTTTAGAATGCCATAAATATTATAAAGTGGGATTAAAACATTTTTTTTAAAACGTCTATATTTTTTCTTTCAATTAAGGTTATGCAACATATTTAATTGCTTCTAAAAAAAATTTTTTTTTAAATATTTATTCACTAGATAAAACCATCTTACAGATTATAGTGAATTTTACAACGCCACTTTATACATTTCATTATTATTTTATAAAACTTCGATACTTGCGTATTTAGGTACTTTACATGCATGAAGTTAAATTTTGAATGCTTTTGAATGTCAGTTACATAAGAATATTAAATATTAAGAATCAATCAAAGGTTTAAAGATTTGAAATAATTATTCCTAAGAAGTCTTGCAACATTAGATGTCTGATAAAAATTTCTAATTGTATATTAAAAGACTGAAACTGTCAAATTTTTAGAAGAACCAATTAAATAGAATATGAAGATATAACCCAGATAGTAATTTTAGTTTGCAGCAAAGTTGCAGTAATCTTGCTCTCCAAATCTACAAGCTTGCAACAAGAGTGCAAGCTTGAAACAAGTTAACGCAAACGAGTTAGTCACCACGTGCCAAACTTGTCACAAGCTTGTCGCGTCAAACTCATTGCAAACTATAGCAAAAACAGAGCACGAGAGCAACCTTGGATTCGAACCCACGCCATACAGATTCCTAAACCTGCCGTCCTAACCACTCAGCCAGCTAAACTCTGAGAGAAGAAGATAGATTGCGATGATAGATCGCGCATCTACGGTTTATTTTAAACTATTTTTCTTGATTTCGTTAATATTTTAAATTTAGAGTTGAGAATATGATTTGAAGTCAAAGAGAGAGCAATTTTCGCTAATAGCTACGTTTTCAGAATAAATTATGAAATTAGGGTTCAAAAGTAATTACTTTTAAAATGGGACAAAATGTAAGTTATTATTTTTCAACAAACATTGACTGTTTTTAGGTGTAATTTTGTTTATGAACGTTAAAATTTCAACATTCAGAAAAAGGCGATTTAGTTTTCTTTAAAGTGCGAGTTTTATATTTAGTAAAAAGTCTGAAAATTTTTCAATTTTTTTTTATAAAAGACTGAAAATGTTTCAATTTTTTTTTACAAATTATCATTGATTTATTGAATTAATAAGGAGATACTATTAAAAATTGGATGTTTTTTCAAACAGAGACAAAGATTATCTGTAAGTGTGCTGTATCATCTTTTCATCAAGCTTGTTTTGCAATCGTGGTGTGAAGCTTGTTATAATAACTTCACACCAAACATGTTTTGCAAGTGGGTTGGTTGATTATGATTTGTTACTTTGCAGGAAGTTTGCTGCAAAGTTGCCAAATAAAGTGTGTCATGACAAGCTATTATCAAGAAAAATCAAATTTGCTGCAAGTGTAGATGCTATCTGGGGAATGGTTGAATATTCATGTTTGGGATACGAAGATGATAATTTTTCAAAGCAAAGCTAATTTAGCTGTAACAGAGCCTTTACTTTTTCAATCAGATAATTTTGCACCAGTAATATGCAACCTGTGTAAACACTGCTAAATTAATTCTATTTTTTAATATATATTTGTATTCTCCTGAAATTAATTTATTGCTGTTGAAATTGTGAAAATGAGGCTAATCTCATATTTAAACACTTAATACAAGACAGTTTTAATGAATTGTATGTCTAAGAGAAAGTAATGATGCTTGGCTAAAGACTAAACAATATTCAGGATTAAAATGAATAGCCAGAATGCAAAAATGAATGCCCAGATTTCAAACAGGTAATTGATGTACTTATTTGAAAGATATATACTTCATGACGTAATGCAACATGTTTTGTCAAATCTCTATTGCACCTTCTATTATCGTATTGCATCTCTATTACCAAAACTTTAGTAGCATGTCTCGCTCTATGTTGACAATAGTAGCTGTGAAACGAACTTTCAAATTAGTGATGTTTACTTGACAAGGGAATTCAAATACCCTATGAAAAGAAGTATGTAATTATGTTGGCCTAAGTAATATGATCTAAATCATCAATCCACCGAAATGATAACATTTTCATATGGTACCTGAACCCTTCTAAAAGAAATTCTTTCTTTTAGTCTCAGTCTTTTCTGTAAAATGAAACATCATTCATCCTGTAGAAGTATGGCTGCTCCTGTAACAAATATAGCAGTTCATCCAATAGATAATGAAGAAGCCATGATTAGAGCGCTTCGAGATACATAAATCCTGCCACAGTCGTTTCACAATTTAAAAAAAAAATAGTCCATCCAGCAGTTTCAGTTATCTAGTTTTATTCTACAAGATAGTCTACTTTCATACTTTCTTACAGAAACACGGAACTACATCTATGACACGTTATCTTTCGCTAAGTTGGTGTTTCAACTTACGGGATAAAAATAAAACCTGTTACATCTTCTACCAAAATACCATATTTCTTATAATGGGGATATATGTGCCTGCATATCCAACAACCATCACTGGTTAGAAAGCCCGTATCACAGATGTCATCAACTGAAAAAAGCAACAGAAAATTTTCCCAAAACTGTATTACAGACTGGATGTATACCGTGTTACAAAAAGAACACATGTTGAAAATCTATTATACTTACATTCAAAATCTGAAAATATTTCGTTCTGAAGCATGCATTTTTCGTATGCATACAAGAACTATATGTTGCAGCAGCTTTGACACGACTTTTAAACTAGTGATGATTGCTTGACAAGGAAATACAAACACCGTAAACACCCATTTACTCTTATCCTCTATATGAGAGCAATGTATCCTCTATCACAGTATGTGTCATTATACCGTCGAGGAAAAGTAAAGGAGGCATATTTTCTAAAAGTAATGCTAAAAAGTTTTAAAATTTCGTTGTAACTACAATTTATCTCTAGTTTGCTTTTGTTTATAATTTCTTTAGAATCATTATTTCTTTGAATAGACAGATAATAAATATTGCGTGAATAAATACTTTAACCATTATAAATGGTTTTTCGAGTCTTCAAAGTAAAAGAAAAAAGCAATCATTAAAAACTTTTTTTAATTTTGTTTAATAAATTTAACATAAGTATTCGTTATTGAACTTTCGTTAAACAAATTATAATGTAGATGGATACAAAATTTCATTTTTTATTTTCTATCAAAAGAAATATATTTGTCATTGATAAGAAACGCTTATCTTTTACCACAGTTATAGTATTTTAAAATATTGTTTAAATGAATCAATAACTGTAAAATGAATTTATAACATGGATTCCGCTATCTAGGCTAGGTTCAGCTGAACTGGATTTGTCTTCAAAAATATCATATGCATTGCAATGCAAATTATCTTTCTGTAAATATTATATTTTTAAAGCCAATGGTATGGAAAATAACCACTTATTTTTTTAAGCGGTAATAAATATAAATAATTCACATATACTATAACGATTTTGTATTCCTTGAAATAGAAATTTTCTTTCAGATATCTTAAAATGTTTGTGATATACATTTATCTACAATATAACGAAATAGTAAAATCGGCTTGTTCTACCCTCAATATATTTGTAAATATATATCATAGTTAAATATAAAACTGACATTTCGGTTTAGCGAAATAATATGTTTGTATCTCATTATAAAATGATCTGCATATACCCGTTTTACTTTAGCCATACATTTCAGATTTAAGAAAAAAGTAGAATAAACTTAGCATCCTTTTTATCGCGTGTTTTCATAGCGTATGATAATATGAAGCAGTATCTAAATAAGCGGAACAATATACATATAATGAAAGCTTTTATTCTTTAAAATTCTGTTGCCCCTTAGATGCGCAGTTTTATTTAGATAATAGCCATTTATTCTGGTCAATTTGTCTGCCTTTCCGGACAATTAAAATATTAGAACAGGAATTTAAGTACAATCATAATTTGCCCTTATTACATGATAAAACTGTCAAACATGAACATTGAATCGTATGCTGAAATAGGTTTAAAATAATAAAGAAAGCAATTTTAAAATATAGTTTAATTATACAAAACCAATAAAGCCAATAAATTTTTAAAGAAAAAAGCATTTAAGAGTCTTATACTTTGCCGCGTTTGTATACAACAAAATGAAACTTAAAATTCCTTCTCTTGTCCTAGGCTTTTTCCGTGGGAAAACTTATAGTTAAATTATTTGATTAACTATAACATTTTTTTGAATTTCTTTACACAAGGGAAAAGCATTACGACGAGAACTGATTAATAGAAAAGGTAACATGATGCAATACTCGAAAGAAAATCATTCTTGTGCAAAATTAAACCACGCTAAGTCTGTCTTTGTCTGATGACTTGGGTGATCATATTTTATCCCTTAAATGCACCGTGTCACATATCTGCAACATGTAAGAAAATTGCTTTCTGGTTTCATCTTGTGGAATTTCCATCAACTAATCTATGTTTTTTTATGCTACATTTTGTTTTCAAAAAGATAATTGCGCCTTTTCCTCCAATAGATAGTTTCACTGCTGGTTTTTACTTAATTTGGGGAGAAATAGCATACAAAATCAGAACATTACCTTAGAAACACAATAAAAAGTCATGAACATAAGGGTTAAAGAGATGTTTCATAAGGGATATATTTCAATTCCATTACACAAGGTAGTGTGTGTAGATAAAGAACATTATTTCCAATTCGTGTGTTCATCATGTTATCGTGTTGGCTCATGATAATATGAAGTTTGCACTGAGTGCCTATGTTGTCCCCATTGATCCATAAATTTAAAGTTTTTTTCCATTGTATCCGTCAACATAAATATTGTTTATTGCAGTTTACATTGTATTCTTCAATTTAAACAATGTTTATTGCAGTTTAAATTGTATTATTTAATTTAAACATTGTTTGTAGTTGGTTCTGTTATATCTATGAATTTAAACAGCATTACAAAGGAAATATTTAGCTGTAAATCAAGTTCTCAGTTTTAAACATGTTCCAGAAATTTGAAATGAAATGCATTATTTTGATATTTCTATGATCACAACAACATTCACTTCGATCATCCTCTTGGAAAGATAAATTTCTTAGATAGTTCTTTGGAGAAAAAAGGTTTTAATTTCTGTTTATTTTACTGTCACGTGAAAAGACAATTTATGTAAATAATCAAAATATCTTAATAACGTTTCTATGTTCATCAAATCAAAGAGTTATGTATGTGCATAATAATCTGTGCACATACATTATATGATTATGTGCATTCATTGCTGAATGCCAAAGGTAATGATTCCAATCTGAATCTTTTGTGATGACAATTATCAATGATCCCTTGTATTCTCTGATGAGATACTGTGCAGCGTATAAAACAGTAGTTATTAACAAGTTGTTTGGCCAAAGGCAAATATATTGTGAAGCAACCCATGCTTAAAGTTATAACAATGCAAATGGCGTTTGATCTCTAACAAATGTAGCATGGCTATATCCAATATGTATTGACGAACCTCAGTGCTGTCTCATTAATGAAAAGCTCATAGGTGGCTGCTTGACATAGTTGTATTCATTTGTTTTTGTGATATGTCTGTGTACTTTTGAAATTATTACTCGTTCATACGATTAAAATTATTTTATTATCCTAACAAGCAATTACAATAGAATATCGATTTATTCCTTTAAGCAGTATTATTGAATTCTTTTATATGAATATAGATTATAAACAGCTTTAAAACTATTTCTGTTGAAAGATATTTTCAATACATAATAGAAATAGAGACAGCATCCTATTAGTCTCTAAATAATAATATTTTTTAATAAATTCGTCTTAATGACATACGTATGGAATATCAAATGTGTGACATAAAACAACAACATTACACCTGTCTCCTTCTCTGCAGTTTTCATTCATTTGGTATGAGTTCGTAGGTTTCGTGAGTATGTAATTTTTAAGCTTGACTTTATGCTGTGTATAAACATTTATGCAAAAATATCTTTAAGTGTAAGGTCGAAAGAATGTATTGCAACTAATATAACAGCAATTCTTCAAGTTCCTGTGGCATGTGTATGAAGATGTGTATAGATTACCAATGCTTCGATATTAATTGGTGAAATATTTTCTTTGATCTTCCTCAGTACTGTTTGACTGATTATGATAAATAACTGTGGCTTTATTAATTAAAAACAGAATAATTTTATTATGAATTAATTAGAAATATTCGATATAGAAAAAAATCGAAATTAATATCTTCTTTATTTCATTCTCATATAAGGACAAATATATGTTTACAAATATGTATCATCACTAAAAAACAAATATATGTTTTGTTCCTGACATACAAATATATATCAGAACATGGTTAGTGGCGAAATATTTATAGAAAACATTCGGTTGTCTGAATTTATGAATATACAATAAATTCACTAAAAATTTTACCTTTTTTCTTTGATTTATCCAAAATAAAACTACGAAAGTTAATATGTCTAATTTCTGAGTTTGGAAATATACCATAATTAAGTTTTGTCCAATTTTGATTGCATCATACTTTTAAAACTGCATTGATTGAAAATAAAAGTATTTTAATCACGGAATTTACTAAGGAATATTCTTGAACATTTATTTATTTTCCAATCAAACACAATAAAAAATATTAATTCCCGAATTATAAAATCGAATACATCTAATAAATTTATCTTTGCTACATAAAGTTTAATGGGAAACCTAATTCAAAGAAATATTTACTTTTTACATAACATTTATTTTATTTAGGAGTTTAGGCTTTTATCAAATTCCTTTGCAGATTCCCATTTATTTTAAAATTATCTCAAAATTTGTATTATAAGTGTTTAATATATGAAACGTTTGATTCCAAAAGGAGACTTCTGCAGACTCAGACGAAATTACTTTTTTGTGTATTTTCGATTAAGTAATTGCATTGTTTGGTACAAAAAACCGGAAATTCTTTCGTTCACAGTTATGTTGTAATAAAGCGTCAAAGTTTTCGTATGATGTAGATGGGGACTTCTGCGCAGAAGACCCCTTTTAACATCAATTTTACTGTTCATCGCTGGATGACTAGTTACACGAAATAATGTTTGACCGATTATTTTTATAGAGAAACATGGCAAAAGAACAAAAACCGAAGTTTGGAATTTCTGAAAATTATTAATCCGCTTCGTCATGTAAAGTACGCCAGCTCTAACTCCCGACAAATACAGATTAATTAAAATTTAAAATTTCCCACTGATCTTATGTCGACCACGAGAACGATTTTGACTATCAAATGGATGATATCGGAAAAACTATAAAATTCATTCCGGAAGAACACTATCCCTTTTGATAACAGATCCAATCCTATATAGCCATGAGGATCTTCATTTGACTCTCAAGAGGACTTAATTCACTTACAACATACTTTTATTATTAATTTTTGCTTTTAAATCTGAATTTTGCTTAAAAAACAAATAAATTTTAGGTTTTATTTTGTTTTATTTGAGTTTAAATTTAAATTCATTTGCTAATAAACAATTTTTTAATTTTATTTGAGTTCAATTGATAGTCCCCGCTTTATAATCGTTTTCACCTTCCTTTTTTTAAAACTTGAATTTTAATTAAGAACCAGTACCATTTGAAATTCAAATTTATTTGCAAATAAATAAACCTCTCATTTTATTTGAGTTTCACTGATATTTCAGGCTTTGTAATCATTTTCCCAGATTTTATAAACTTTTTCCCTCATCTTTTTTTGTGCTTTTAATTTCAATTTTACTTGAAAACGAATAACTTAAAAATTTATTTGGGTTCTTTTAAATTTACACTTACTTAAAAATAAATTAATTTTGAATTTTATCTGAGTTTCCTTGATATTCCTCGATTCTCTTTATTTTCTCCTGATTTTTTTTCTGTTTTAAAACTGAATTTTACTTAAAAATGAAATACATTAAAATTCAATTTCATTTTGAGATTTTAAATTTTAATTAACTTACAAATAAATAAATTTTAAATTAATAAATTTCAGTTTCATTGATATTCCTCGCTTTATCTATCTACTAAATGATGTGTCCGGCGTTGCTCGAGAGGAAAATAATTTCAAGTCTAAGTATTTATAACACTTTAAACTTAATTATGCAGTTTTTCGCAGCAATGTCTTTCTTTGATTTTCGTTCATCCACTCCCGTGTTGTCTGACATCCTTGACTAGCATCAAAACGCCTCTCATCTTTTCCTCTCACTAGTTTGAGCCACCTGGCCAAGAAATATAGCCATCCTTGATTCACATTTTTTTCTTCCCCATCATTGATTGCTACAGCGTCAACAGAAGCTCTTTCACATCTTGGTTTTTAGTGGCATTATCCGGAGAAGAATTATCTTCTCTTTAGAGTTCGTGTGACTGATGACAAAAACACTTACACATTCAATTTAGGATCATTTAAAAATTTGTGAATTTAAATGAACATCAAATAGAGAAATTAGTTAACGTCAATCATTGGATTGCCTTGAAAACATACTGAAGTATATAAGCTAATATATAAGGTAACTAAAACAGTTTTTCGATTTCGTTATCAGTCTTCGTTTTCGTCTCCCAGCTCTTTAAATTACATGCGTTTAAATTATATATTTTTTTCTTGAACTTGCTTGTACCGCGACTGCATTTAATGCAATGTTTCGAGACTTGCAATATTAAATGTCTTTCTCTTTCTTTTCGGCATTTATAAAATAAGTAATTTTAGAAGTTTAAGAAAAATCACTAGCTGGTTACGTTTTTTCCATAAACTAAATAAAACAATTTTCCACCTCCGCGTTTTTCATTGTTCGGGACTCAAAAATATTCAATGACCTTACAAATTAATTCGGATCATTTAAAAATTATTAAAATTAAACGCGGAACATCACATTGTAATCAAACTAATATCTTTGTTTTATTGTACGCGCACAGTAAAAGTTGTATATTCTTCAAAATAAAAACAGAAGTAAGAACATTGACGCGTAGTTAATGTCCAAAGAAAACAGTGTTTTTTTAATCACGTAGCGCTTGTGTTTTTGCCTCTGTTAATTAAACACGTGAATGAAGGATAAATAGATTAAATTTAATTTTATAACAATAAAAAGTATCGTAACCTTAAAAGGCATTTTTTGAAATGTTAATTAAAATTAGAAAAACGTGATACAGAAATGAAATTAGTATCTTTCAAGAGATAATCTTTTTCTCTTTAAGATTATGTAAAAATAACCGTCGTGCGATGGATATTACAGGATTTATTGGCGAAAAAAGTCTTAAAATGTTTAATCTTTGTTATTTAATTAAATCTTTTAAGAACTTATTAGTTCTGAAAATTGAAAATAGTACAGTGACCTAGAAATGAGTTCTAGAAGACTGTGTGCAAATTTCTTGGCGCTACCGTTCACCGTTTAGGAGGAGTTTTTGTGACCGACAGACACATGTATTTTCTGTTTTATATTATAGACTAGCTGATATACCCGGCGTTGCTCGGAATGAAAATATTTTCAAGTCCAAATACTTTTAACACTTTCAATTTACTAAAAGTGCTTTTCGCAGGAGCGTCTTTCGTTAATTTTCGTTAATCAACTGACCCTTTGGACCAGCAGTGAAACACCCTTCTTCTTTCTCTCCCCTTAGTTTGAACCACCTGGCAAGAATCTCCTAGTCCTTCGTACTCCATTTTCCCCTCCCCATCATTGCTACGGCAAGAACCGAAACTCTTTCATATCTTGGATTTTATTGCCATTATCCTGGCTACAATTCTCTTCTCTCTAGTGTTTTTGTCACTGACCGGAAAATACCACACAGTGTTCTTTCTAACTAAGCCATCTCCCTCCGGTAGGAAGTGGGCTCAACAATCTTGAAGGATTTTACACACTTATTATGATCATTAATAAATTTTAAAATCAAATGAAGCATCGCGGAAATAGAGTAATTAACATCATTGTGTTGTGGTGCAAGCATATTGAAAGAGGTACATGCTACGTAAAAAAAAGCGAAAATAAAAACTCTTCTTTCTGTTGACATTCAAAGAAGACATTATTTTTCATCATAACTTTCACAGTGGTAAAATTACGGAAAGGAAGGATATGATATTATGATAAATTGGTTTGAATTTAATTACAATAACAGAAAGTATTGTTACAAATTGCGTATTTAATAAATTTGAAACGTTTATTAAATTAAGGGAAAAAACGCATGACATTTAAATTGAAACAATTAAAAAGACAATTTTCTGCTCTTTAAGATGGTATGTAAATAATCTACGTGCAATATATTTTTCTGAAATTATTGGCGAAAAACTGAGATAAAACGCCGAAAATTGGCTTAATTTTTGTTATTTAATTGAATGTCTTAAGAAGAATTTTTTTGCAAGTTTGAAAAAATAGAATTAAACTAGTAACCGACCACAGAATGGCATGTGCAAATTTCATGTCAAGACTATTCACCGTTTAGGAGTTCTTCCGACAGATAGAGAGTTAAAACATCTTTTTTCCCCTCCCTTTGTCCTCTTCCTACGATAGGAACCGGACTAAGTAACCTTGAAGGATTGGCATACACTCTTTAGGTTCATTTAAAAAAATTGTGAAAATTGTTTAACAAAAGTTCGAGAGAACAATTCACTAACGTCATTGGATCACTGTGTAAGCGTATTAAAAGGTGTAAATGCTACGACAACCGTAAGTGAAAATGTACTTTGTTGTTTATGCTCAAAGAAAACAATATTTTCTTATATTAACTTTAACACTGGCAAAAACCCGCGTTCGAAACAGTAAATTGGTTTGAATTTATTTATATAAGAATAAAAAGTGTTGTTAGAAATATCGTCAGAAATATATTTTTAAACGTTAATAACTTAATAACAATCCGAGAAAACACTTTATCGCAATGGAATTAATATTTAAAAACATTTTTTTCTGCTCTTTAAGATGGCGTAAAAATAATTGTTGCGTAATAAATATTTCAGAAGTTATTGGCAAAAGCGTCTAAGCATTAGGCTTAACAGCGGCTAATTTTCGTTATTTAATTAAATATCTTAAGGACTAATTAACTCTGAAAGTTGAGAATAGCGGCGTTGACCTAGAAATGTGCTCTAGAATGTCGTGTGGAAATTTCATGTCGCTACCGTTCACCGTTTGGGAGGAGTTCTTGTGACCGACAGACAGACAGATACATGTATTTTCTGCTTTATATTAAAGATTTATTTAAAATGATATGTTAAAACTCTTCACCTAGTTCGGCAGCCTAAGCCTTTTGTTTTTCATTTGAAAAGTTATGACGACTAGATATGTTATTAAAGGTCACCTGCCCAACACCACCCTCCATTTTCGAACGAAATCGAAAAAACATTTCTCCACTGCACATTGTCTATGGGGAAAAACCTTCAGACATTTCGCCAGCCCTAAATACCCTACTGATTTCTACAATTTTTATTTCATTTAAAAGCTTATGACGTCTAGATATGTTATCAAGGGTCGCCTTCCTCCGCCCCCATTATCGAACAAAGTCGAAAAAACATTTCTCCACCATACATTCTCTATGGGAAAAACATTTAGACAGATCGCCAGCCACAACCACCCGACAGATTTCGATATTTTTTATTTCAAATGAAAGCTTATGACGTCTAGAAATGTCATTAAGGGCAGCCTGACGTACAGCACCATTAACTTTTAAGAGATAATTCAAAATAAACGGCATATATCAACGGAAATAACGGAGATTTATTTGCAAAATAGTATCGTGTTCCTGAGTCTCAAAAATTGGACTGATTTCGCCAATTTTTTACGTCCCTTCTTTCAAATAACTAACGAATCGGAATGTTTTGCTTTACTTTTGTAAGTTTAAAATAGTATTTTTTATTTGTATTTTGCATTTTTTCTTTTATTTGTATTTTGAATTTTTTCTTTTATTTGTATTTCATTCCAATTTACTTTAACTTTATTAGCAGGCGACTTTGTTAAGACATCTCTATAATTTGGCTTTAATAGCAGACGATTTTGTTAATATAATATTTTGTTGTTAATATTTAATTTGAAATAAATAGCAAACGATTTTATTTCCTTTCTAAATTTATTTTTATTATATTGGAAACAAAAAAAATAGTTGTTATAAAACTTTATTGAATGCAGTGTTGTTAAATGAGAGAATGAAGTTGTTTTTGGAATAAACATTATAATTTGAGAGGAAATTTTGTGTCTATCAATAATGCAAACAGTTACATCAAAATGGCGTGTCAAAAACATTGTAAAATACCTATTATAGGTGATGGAAACTCTTTATTTAGGGCGATATCATTCTGTGTCTATAGAGCTGAAGAATTTCATGCCGAAATTCGTGCGAAAGGTATACAAAACATTACAACTAGATGGAGCTTATTAAAAGATTTTGCAATTTCAAAGGAATCTGATGTCTACAAAGAATATGAAATCTACTATGGTTTTATGGTTTTTTCCACTAAACTTTATGCAGTATTTAAAACTGAAAAAAGTAGTGGCTGAGAGAATCGAAGGAGCAAGGGGCAGGGGCAATGCTGAGAAAAGTAGGTGCTGGCAGCGAACCAATCCGAACGGAGGCGACAGCGGCTTGTATATTTAAAATAATTTGGTAAAGCATTCAGACAGTTCGCCAGCCCCAACCTCTCGACGGATTTCGATCATTTTTATTTCATATGAAAGCTTATGACGTCTAGATGTGTCATCAAGGTTCGTCTTCCCACTCCCACACCCATTCTCGAATGAAATAGGAAAAACGTTTCTCTACCATACATTCTCTATGGGGAAAACTTTTAGACAGTTCGCCAGCCTTAACCACACGAAGGATTTCGTCAATTATCTACATCTTTGTTCATTATCATTATCATTATCTTTGTTTCAGTTACTATTTAGTTTAAAGTTAATTGTAAACGATTGTGTTTCCTTTCTAAATTTATTGTATTTAGATTGGCAACAAGAAAATTAGCCGTTTTTTAAAACCTTTTACTGAATGCAGCGTTGTTAAATGAGACAATGAAGTTGTTTCTGGAATAAACAATTTGATTTTGTGATGACTTTTTGTTTTCATCAATAATCCCAACAGTTCCATCAAAATGACGTATCAAAAATATTTCAGAATACCTATTGTAGGTGACGGGAACTGTTTATTTAGGGCGATATCATTCTGTATTTATTGATCTGATTTTCATGCCGAAATTCGTGAGAAAGTTATACAAAAAGTTACAACTGGATGGGGTTTACTGAAAGATTTTACAATTTTTGAGGAATCTGTTGTCTACAAAGAATATGAAATCTGCTGTGGTTTTATGGTCCACTGATCTTCATACAGTATTTAAAACTGAAAAAAGTAATGGCTGAGAGCCTCGAAGCTGCGAGGTGGCAGGGGCTGTTCTGAGGAAAGTAGGTGCTGGCCGCGAACCGGCCCAGAGGGCGGCGAGATCTGCTAGTAATAAGTTATTCCATAAATTAGGAAACGTTTATACTATTTTACATTAAAGGGGACTTCTGCAAAATTTAAATATGAATTTTTGGAAAAATTAATGATTGTAATATATGTTGGTTTTCATCAGTAGGTTAATTTTCTACTGTGAAACACATTAGAGATGTCTTGGACGCTGATTTCAATGTTGTTTACAGTCCATTCGTTTTTTTCTCCTCCTGTAAAATCTTAAAAATGTCAGAAGTCTGCTTTTAAAATCAATCGATTCACATTATTGATAATTCTGACTCACAAAAGTAATAATAAATTATCACAAAGAGGTATTTTTAAAAAGAAAATTATTTTTATTTGTAAAAATTACTAGGAATTTATTTAAAATTTTGAAATAAAACTTTTTTTTCCGATTTGTTTTATATTAGCTATTCTACTTTCCTAATGTTTCTTTCTCCTTTAATACTTTTATCAAAATCTGTTCCTAATTTGTAAAATATTTTTTCCCATAAGTTTGTAATTTGATCAGCAAAGCTAAGAATCATAGACTGTTTTTTCAAAAATATCTCTCTAATATACACAATGAATCTCAAAATCTGTAAATAAACCTCACCTTTGACACTCTCCAATGATTGATCTAAGTGTTTCTCTCTCTCACACACTACTTTTTCTCCTTTTCCAATCCATATGGAGTAAAGTATTTAATGAGCTATAAAATTGTTATCTAATGTATTTTTGTTGAATGTGTGAAGTGAAGGTATCCAAATCGAACAACTAATAGTTTTCTATTAAATTATTTCAATCATCAAAGTTTTCATTTTCAAAATTTCTTTTAAATTTTTTCCTTTAATTAATTCTGTACAAAATTAAAGTTTATTATTTATTTTTTCTGTTCCCCTTCCCCTTATTAATATAAATTGAAACAACCTGTGCTAAAAAATGTGAGAAATAGATAAGTATAATTTTATTATGTCACATTAAAAAATTATCTACTTAAGCTTTGTTATATTTCATATCCAAAATACATTAAATTACTTAATTTTATAGATTACATCGCATTTTCATTACATCATTTTTGATTTATTGAAAGAGGCATCGTAATTATTTTAATTTTTTCATCGCCATTAACGTATTTGTCCATTTTGAGAGATTTAAACAGGTTTAACATTTTAATCGATTTTAAGTAACACTTTAGGTAACAAATCATTTCGTATATGAAGTATACATACCATTTCGTATCACCAAGTATATGAAGTCTAAAATGGGTAACAATTACCTATGAAAAAATATTAATAATCAAATCAGCTAACGAGAGGTTTAAGTCAAAAGATATATATTTCTTCTAATTTCCAGCTCAAAACTGCAGGGAATTTTTGTCATATGTCTTCGCAGAGGTCTCATCTTACCCTTGATGCAAATATAATTACAGTGAAGAACTCAATTTACTCGGTGCTATGAATGATAGAATCGCTTCCGCAATTTTAAAGCAAGAACTATTTCCCACTTTAAACTGCCTTGATCAAACGATCAACTTTGAGGGTTGAGTTGTCATTTATTCGATGGTATCGGGGCTGCTTTAGTCTAATGAATTCCGTGGCGTGGTAAGGGAATAATGATTATTTATAGAGGAAAGGGGACTTTTGGAATTATTAAATTTACCATGTAAACAACAAGGTTATTAACTGCGTAAATAAGTTTCCCTTAACTTTCTCCGCCTGTTCTGTGAAATATTAAAATTTTTAAAGCGCCAAGGGACATCGATTCCTGCCTGTCTCATATTAAATGCCATTACCTCATGGGAGCTGGCGCTTGTTTTTGATTTTGTTTCCATAAATATTTTATTTAGCACATGCCATTTGTTTGGCGAAGTTGAGTGGAACATATACAGGGTGATTGTTGCCGTAGGATAAATAGGATTATGGCTGGAAAAAGTTTCAGTTTTTATTAGTTGGTTCATTTTTTATTCTGGGTTGAATGTAAAATTTCTAATTTGATTCATGTATTTTTCCAAGTGTTATTAAAAGATAATCTGAACTGCCATGACTCTGATGAATGCTTAGTTAATAATTAACGCATTGATTACTTGTCAAATTTTGTACTAGCTATTAAAAATTATGTATTTTTTATTTCATGAACATCTTACAAAATATTCATAAAACCATGTGTTTTCATAGTTATAGAAATACATAAAAAATATCTAAAATTATTAAGTTGTTATTCTTTAATTTATAAATTTTGCAAGATTTTCTATTTTTCGCTGAATTATTTTAATCGTGATACTTCTCCTTTTTTTGCTATCAACCTTTAACAAAGCAGTGCTTCACTGAAGTGATGCGGAAATTTGGAGAGGGATAACCACTTACCTCAGTGCTCGTTATCTAGCCCTGGTTAAAATTTATGAGGCCTGCCTCCTGATAATTCTCGCGTATCTTCAAAACCAACATTAATTTATTCCATTAATAAACCTCATCAAGGGATTTTTTTTCTATCTAATAATATGACACATTATGCGATACATATATAAATAATTAAACAATCCCCATAAATAAGAACTTATGTGAAAAAATTACGTAAATTTGTTTCTTATGCCCTTTACTAAAACTCATTTAATGGAAGTTTTTGGATTCAAACGGTTGATAATTAGACGCAGAGACCAAACAAAATTATAAACATCAGGTTGTTAGCATAGACAATTACATATTTTTTTAATGATTTCTTGTCTAAGGTGAAACATTGTATGATCTCATGTGTTGCTGTTTATAGAAACGAGTCGTTATCGTCTACAAAAAAACTTGGACAACGAACAAAACTATAAAATCTTAACCCTCGAGGACGAATGAGTCCAATTCATGCTATCTGCCATTATGGTCACATTGAACAGACGGAACGTGTTTCGAAAAGAATTATTTTATTTTATTTTATTTTATTGAAAGTACGCTCTAGTGCGTCCTAGAGTCAGCTTTCTGTGTTTAACTGAGTGATCGTTTCAGGGACAAGAAAATACTGTCGTCTCGCTATTTAAGTTTTAGTGAGGAAACAAGTAGATTCAAGAACATTCCATATTTCTAAAATAAGATTTTTGAGGGTACAAGACTTTGAAACTGGATAATAGTGTAAGTGAAAATATCAAGAGATTGATGCAAAAGTTATATTATTCTGGACGTAATGTAACAGTAGTCAGCTGGTATATGTCTTATCTGCTTTCACAAAAACTATCGGAGGAAAAGCTTAAAATTGTAGAAACTATTCTCAAAAATAAAAGTGTATTGCGCCTGAAATTTAGTGAATCGAAACATAAAGCCCATCGGAATTTTATTTCTAAAAATAAAACTGTTTTACCGTGTACCTAATAAAATTAGAAGCAGTATTTCTACACCCAAATTGTTTAACGATTATTATATTTATGACTATTTACTATAAAAAATGCTGAAAACATGTATATAAGAAATATTTTTTTTCTTATGTGTTCACAATGCGCTGAATAATGTAATGCATTATCTAATAAATATTTCGTCTAAACATTTGTTTTTGTATAACTAGAACTGTTTAAATGAAGCGTTTGGAAGAGATATAGAATAAAAATATTGATAGTTTAGCTTAAATAGCGGAATAACGAATTGGGGTGTCGCCCACTCCCTTGCGTATACTCTTCGTAGCGCGCGTCCTACCGGGTTAAAACTAGCCTGCCCGAGGTTTCAAAAACTGAGAATTCAGAGAACCTATTTAAAACAGGCTGATGACTAAGGAATGGCTTAATTGTAACTATCTATAGCAATTGTAACTATATAGATCAGAATAGGCAGCATGAAAGTTTGGAAGTCTCCTTCAGGCGTAGCTTTTCAGTTATATTAGTTATAGTACTGACACGGGAAACATAAAAGGAAAAAAGACCGTTATTGATTGCTTTTGACTTAATTGATAGAGGATAAATTTCTGAGATATGTTCCATTTTAACCTAAACTCATCAATCATATTGATCTAAATTTATACTGGAAAAAAGAAAGAAAAAAAGAAATTGCGAAAAAAATTGTATTTGACGATACACATGAAAAGTATTATAATGGTGAAAAGAACCCAACCCAATGTTTTAATGAGTATCCATTTTAATGAATTTAGAACTCACTTAGTCAGAAAACTCATTTTTCTAAGTATGCCTATGTATCTGTCTGGGTGTATAATAATATAGTCAGTCAAAATCGTTACAATATGATAACTCAACAATGTAACGAGTTTGACTGAAAAGATTTTATGCATACGAAAATTATTATAATGATAAAAAGAACCCAACCCCAATATTTTAATAAATATACATTTTAATGAATTTAGAACTCACTGAGTCAGAAAAACGCATTTTTCGAATTATGGCTATATATCTGTCTGGGTGTATAATAATATAGTCAGTCAAAGTTGTTACAATATGATAACTAAAACAATGTAAAGAGTTCGATTGAAAATATTTTATACATTGTCTTTACATGAAAATGCATGTCAAAAGTAAGCATGTTTGTTTTTGTGTCTATGTGTACGAATAACTAACTATACCTGACAAAGGTAAAGAGCAAAATTCTTTGAATTTCGTTCGCTGTAATTGCACAAAAATTGCTGATCTACATCAAATGTTGAACCAAATCGGTCCATGAGGATTTGGATTGTTCCAAAATGCATGGTCGATTATCTCTATTATAGGATGGAACTAAAATCAAAACTTACCATATTGTAGAAATATATCTGAAATTCGGAGGATTCACATTCCCTATTTTTACCACTATTGAGAAAATTTAAACTTTTCTCTGCACTATAATTTATTTGTATTCATCATGTCGTTTAAATTTATTCCCTTTTCAGGAAAAATATATTCACAACCAGTGTTAATTTTTATTTGTAAACGCTCTTCGTCAACTAGCTACAACAACAACGCATGAGAAAGCTCTATTTTTAGAACACACAACTGGTTAACCACAATCGAATGTTTTGCAGTGAACCGATACATCGATATTAGCATAAGTTAGCTCAAACTCTGAACACCAAATAACGTCGGCTTGCTAAAATCACTTTACTTTAACCTCCTCCCTACCCCTAAGCTCATACTACATTCTCAAATGGCAATTATATGGGAAACTACATCTCATTCCTCTCATGTCATAAAGGGTGTCATCTCTGCTACCAGAATAAATCGCAAGTGACTGATATCAATACACAAACGCGATTGAATTCGGATGTTACTCCATGGTATCTTGATATCGTATATATGTCACTTTCATTGCGACACTAGCGTCCCCTCTCAACCGCCACGGAAATCAAATACAATCCCATTTGCATGAGATGGTTTGAATGTTGAAGTGCTGTATATAAATTCTCTGGCAAGTTTACTGCTAGCAACGCTAATGTGATCAGTGTAGCCAATGAGGTGCTGAGAGGCCTCTGGTGATTGACATTCGATGCCAGTAAGCTCCACCCCTTGGGAGCAGCTCTGTTTGCGGAGATAATTTGCGCCAGTCCTTCCCATTCAGGTAGGTTCAGCAATAAAGCTTTTAGACGCTTTTCGGAATAGCTTTGAGATCTCATTAGTAAGTGAGGTATACTTGCTGCACGTGAAAAGCGTTAGTTTCGAAGATATATGCAAATTTTAATACAGCTCATCAAAATTGTTCCATGATTAATATCGAGTTGCTCATCAGAGGGGAATGAAATCATTTCCAGGCATCGAAAACAAGTTTCTGAGTAATAATTTTCGCTTTCCTTTCCAATTTCATTCACTTTGATATCTCTATCAATGGGCTTGATGACTATGGCAGAAACGAGGGACTTAAGCGATGAGTATTTGACTGAATGAATTAAGACATTGTTAATTATGAAATCAACTTCGTTTATGATGCATATTTTGCAGGAATGTACTGTCATAAACCAATAAATAATTTTCGACGAAAAACTTTTCAACTTATTTAGTGCTGACTAATTGTTAGAATGAGTAAACTCTTAGAAGAAATGTTGAAAACTCATATATAAGTTGCAAAAATTTTAATAACTAATCAGATACAGAAATTTTGCAACGCTGATGCTTTAAAAAAGGCTAATATGAAACTCTGGAAAGCTAGTTCAAGAAATTGATAAATCATTCTTAAACAGTGTAATAATAGATATTTTCGATCTTTTCAAAATGATTTTAACGCAAGAGAAAAACACTACATAAAGTGATCATTCAATCTTAAAAACGGATTCAAGTTTTCGTTTATTTTTTTAACAAAATCTGAAAAATAATATCTGATTATGTTTACGACAATGCGGAACAAAAATGCAGTTGGCAAGGAAATTTCGACGGTTTTAAGGTATCTTGAGGCTGCTGATTTCAAAACTAATTTTACTTTTGCCGAATTGGTTCTAGTTTTCGAAATAATGCATATTGTCAACATTTCTGTCTTGTCTGTAGTGGGTGGGGTCTATTATTTCATGTTGCTATTCGGAGGGAAATTTGCATATTGGCGAGAAAGAAAGGAGGAAAATCTAATTAAATTGATTGATATCTAATTTTTTTAAAATTTCCTTTGATCACTTTATCACAGCATTAGCTGTTAAGTACTGAACTTCTTAAAAGTAATAAATTTCATTTTATCAAAATAGGTCCATAACTTCGTATCAAAGCTTCCTTTCAAAGTTGTCAAAAATATTTGCAATTACTTCAATGTACAATTTTTAGTTCCTAACAATCACCATAAACTTTATACATCATTTTGACTATGAAATGCAACGGGTCAATGTATGTGTATAGCAGAAGATGATTTAGGTCTAAAAATTATAAAATTTCTTTATTTTCTTTTTTAGGGTAACACTTACAAAACTAATCTCCAAAACTAGAATATTATTTGTTAGTTCAGAACGATTGTCAAGGAAATTGAAAGTAACAAAAACACATATTTAAGAAAATACTTCGGCTACCATGATAGCAAAATAAAAGAACAAACATATCAAGGGAGGTGGGGCACACATATAGTGGCTGATTACTGTTAGAGACTCCAGCGCGAAACTTTCACTGTACGTAAAATGAAATCATATAAAATCTTTTTCCGTAAATTAATTGAATCACCTTATTCAATTTTCATTTTATTGGACTTAAAGCAACCTCATCATGTATTTTTTACCATACCATTATGATTCATCTATTTTATTTGTTGACTTTTTCTTCTTTATGTCATTCATCAATATTTTAAATTTTGTTCTCTAAATACCATTTGATCCAGATTTCATGTGATTGCTGTATAGATTTATCTTCTGATTCATATATTGGTTACTCTTTAATATTAAATTAATTTATTGCCTTCACTTAATTTCATTATTGATTTATATTTAACGCAGTTTCAATGCTGTTTGAGTGCTCTGTATATATTACTATTGAAATTTGATTTTCACTTTGCTCGAAAATTAGAGCCAATATTATAGAAAAAAAGAATGACAGACTCGGAATCACTACCACGAAATTATTTTAAAATCACTGCATTATCATTGACAAAAAAAATCAGAGCTCAACAGTTTTATTGATTTTTAAAAAAAATTCATGCAAACTTAAAATAAGCTGACAAAGAAAAAATCCGGTACATTTTAGCTATTTTTCTGTACCTGTCTTATGAGCATATGTAATTAAGTAACATTTAATTGCTTGCATAAATTATAAATGATTACAAATGCATACATAAATTATAAATAATTTTACTCTTTAAATTTCGGAATTTCTTTTAGAGTATGTTGTAGAGAATGTTTAAATATTTAAAAGGATAATTCGGATCTATCACTTGTTTGCCAGGCGGACCCAAACCAGACGCAGCGTTGAGAAGGAAATAACGAAATCAAAGTAATTAATTTCACCCTAAAATCTGTACTGTAAATGGCCTGATATTTGATTATACCTTTCACATCAAAAATTAAAATTACGATTAAACACTGTTTACCAATATGTTCATAAAATATCTTCTATATTTGCATTAATTCTAAATTCTTTAATGGTTTCAACGATGAAATCACCAACAAATTTTCTGTTCTGACAATTAGAAACAAATTTGTGATCTTCAAATAATATGTGTTTATAATATTTCTAAATAAAATTTAACATATAAGGGAAGCCAATAACAAAATATACCTATAATCATCCAAGAGAGAAAATAGTTCATTTTACGAAATATTTTTGAGATGGCGAAATATAAATAAAATATTTCATCTTACGTACAATTATACTTTTCGATTCACAGAACGTTATATTAACGGGAACTTCATATCCGGCAGAATAATTAATCAAAGACACAATAAATGGGGACAAATCCTTTCACATTTTGCAGGTTTCCTTTTGACACTACCCCAAACGCTAGAATTGTCGACAAAATTCACCGGAGATTGTTCTCCTTTTTAATAAGCATTACCCTCTATCCTGCAGCCTGTACTTGCATGTGAGTCGGGAGAAATTTCATGGCTGAGGTAGGAAATGATGGATCAGCTGAACACCGCCAAGGGCAGCTTATTCTATTCTGCGGAAGTAGGAAAAGGATTTAAGGTATGCATTAAATCGAGCCTTTTAATTTTATGGAGCGATCAGTTGGAAAGTTTTGTCGGTTCATTAGTTTGAACAAACGGAATTACTAAAATACCTCACCTGAATAAAATGATTTGAAAGACAGGATATCGTAACCTTAGGAATTTCGAAGGAAAGCGCAAGGACAACCTCAAAACCAATCTGAATAATTCGAGAGAAAGTCGATATTAACGAGTTGTTTCCTAATATTGAAATCTGCTTCCATTTCATTGCACATGTTCCCTCCAAGATTATCTGCTTTTAATTACACACCATTTTCTAAGTAAATATTCATCATTGTAATAATTCTCTAATTTATAATTTAGAAACAAATTTTTTAAATATTTGAATTTAATTTCGGTGTATATCATTATTTTGGATAAATGATGAAGTAATGTTAAATAAGTGAATAACAATTATATATAACTGTTTCCCTGTATTGAACGCAATTAATTTGCAATAAAACCTATATATCTATACATTTATTTATAGCCAAATATATTGAAAGTTTATATATTAATTCTGTGAGAGTATATTAATAAAAATATGAATGGCCGTCTGTTTTGTTTCCCGCTTTTTCTGCTCGATCCGTTCTTGGTAGACCTTAGTTCACTTCGTTAATCCGGGAGGACGCGCGGGGGTCATTTTATGACCCCAAGCCCTCAGAAAACTCCGCTTTCTAGAAACTATAGCCACCTGTTCATTCATTTATTTCTTATAAGTAGCTGAGTTTGTCACCCCCTCTGCCGTTTCTGGGTAGTTTTAAATTATTTTCGGAATTTTCCGTCTCCTAATACACGTATTGCCAGTTACTGGGTTATGGAAGGACCCCGTGCGTCCTTCCATTTGTTCCACAGACCAGTTATTTCACTCTGCTCATGCGGTCAACTGGTTATTTTCCTTGCCGAATTAAAGTATTTATTTGTTTCTCATAATGTCGACTCCATACGAAAAATAAATTTAGCGTTTACTTAAACTTCTTACTGAAGTTGAAACTGATAAAGATCCAGACTTTGACAATGAAGACAATGGACCTGAAGATGTTTTGGAAGTGAATTTTTCATGAAAGTTTCATAGAACATGATACGGAATCGGAAGAGGACGGAGATTCTGGAAATGAAGACGTGAATAACTTGGAATGGTTTTCACAAAAAGATAGCATACAGTGGAGGAAAACAAACTTTAGACAGACTTTTCGTAATCGCTGTCTTAATATTGTGCCTCTCTTACTTGGAACAAAAGGGCCAGCGAAAGATGTGGCAAGCCCTGTTAAAAGTTGGGAGTTATTCATCAACGATAACATAATACAGTTAAACTGAAGAGTGAAGAAATATATTTATTGAGAAATGTGCACCAAACTTTTAACGTAAAAGCGATACACGGAAAACGGACCCTCTAGAAATCCGTGCTTTATTAGTGGAAAATTATGGAATAGAGTTCAATTTTTACTAAGCACTGTATTCTTAATTTCTAAAAGACAAGAGTGTTATTTTTCCCACTAAAACTACAATGTTTTTAACCGCGCAGGGTTCAATTTCAGTTTGGGGTCATTCTATGACCCCGCGCGTCTCAGCGTTCGCTAAGGAGGCGCGCGTTCTCTCGGATTAACACTCTGACACCTAAGCCGGCCTTAACCGGCCATGCGACTTCTATACTAGTTGGGCGGATTTTGGCCGGTTGCTGTTCCGAAAGGGGGGAGAAGACAGTTGGGCGAGTGTCCATTAAAGGGACCCTTAGGGACGAGATGAGAGATGAAAGGCCTGCCATTATTATCTCCCACCACCCGTAGTGAGGAGAAGAGGGGGAAAGGGTGGGACGAATCCATTCCACAGATCATTAGTTAGCAAATCTCCGTATACCACTGTATTCAGATTTTGAGAACTCTTAGTAGTCAGAGGGTTAATAGTGACTGAGAGCCTGATAGGCAAAATAATTCAGAAACACCGGTTTCTGGTTTAAACCGGAAGGAAATTAATTTACAAAATATTTACAAATTCAGATACATATTTACAGAAATTTTGAGATAAAAAGTGTTTGGAGACATCCTGGATGGCCAAGAACATTATTCTTACCATGTTGACAAAACAGAACAAGAGTTAGCGTCACACCGCCCTTCTCCTATCTCCTGCCTCCCTTCTCTGTTTCCTGACTGGTGGGGGTCCTCTGTTTACCTCACCCAACGGTGCAATATTTAGCCGAACATCGCTCTTGTTTTGAAACGCCTTAGAGTATATCTTTACAGTATTGTCGTGTAGAAAGTCTATGTAGGTACTGTTAATAAAAATATTCTTCATTTTGAAAGAACTCGGGTAATTAAAGGAAAAGACAAAGTCACTGGAATCGAAATGAAAATACTGAATCAGTCAATAATTCAGTTTTATTTTGTTTCTTACTATAATTAAAATTCTACAAAATAAGTTGAATATCATATTCTATTACAATTATGAGTTCGCAGCCAATTAGTTCTAAAAACTTAAAACCTCCATTACAAGTTATATCAAAAGATAAAGAAGTCCAGTATCATAACTTTTACACCTATACTGATTGAATTTGCGTTTCTCTACTTAACGAAGAATAAAAGTACAAATGATTGCTTACCAATAATTTTTCTATTAAAGATTGAAAAAGTGCAACGAAATGCATCTTTATTTAAATGTGTAGTAGCTCTTGTAAAGTTAACCATAAATGATTGTGACTGACGCCAGAGACAATCCATCTGAAACTTTAAACTTCAGTTGAAACCAAGCATTGGAACTCCAGGAATAATTTTCTTCATGTTTGTTCCATATCTGAAAATATTTTTAAAATTGTCTCTCTGTAACGTAAAATAAAGCATTGTTGCAATAATTTGGACTCTTTGCTAACCCATAAACGACCCTCAGAACTGGAACACAACAGATATTGTAATTTCAGAAACGGAGCAAACCCAAAGAAGAGAATTGTTCACGGGACGCAACGCGTTACATCACTTGGTCTCTTCTGAAGTTCACATCTTCAAAGGGAGTTGTCTCTGACGTCAGCCATGATTGATGATATACAAGTGAGACTACAAATGAGAATGAAGTTAGAATTGCGTATTACAAACAAAAGACCAAATAACTCAAATTCGTACACAAATGAATTTCAAATTTCAAAATTCAAATACTTGTTAAATTATATATTTGCATGTATTTTAACAGAATTTTTCTGTTTCAAGCGATAATAAATGGAAATTTATATCAATGTTTTCTCATTTTCTTATGAGCAATTCTCGTAATTTTACTTCCTTCATATTCAGTGTTTTTAAAGTAAGATCATATTGTTAATTTTTATATTTTACAGTTTCTTATCAGTACTAAAGTATTACTCCCGTCCATTAAATCAATAAAAAAATAAATTTACATAAATTAAATGTCTTGAAATTAATTACATTGCTACTTTTGTGGAATTTTTTTCTAAATGTATATAAGGAAAAAAAATACCGGAGTACTTAAAGAAACATTGTTTTTTCATATTTCTCTGTATTAACTACGATGCTCTTAAATTCTAATTTCAGGTTGAATGTTTAGGATGTTGGACGTTCAGATGTTTTATGGCGCAAGAGCCATTGATTTGACTATGCTGCGCCAGACACAAGTGGAAGTGGTATCAGTGTATAAAAGGGAATTAAAGCAATGCTGAAGGGACATGATAAAAAGCACACAGTAAAATGAAACCAGGAATTAGATCATTGAAAAAAATCCCTTTTCGGCAAGCTTGAAGGCAAAGGTAGATTCCTTTACGTTAATGTTACAAAAGTCATGAAATATTACATATTGATCAATACAAACATAGCCAATGACTTTATTGTTTCTACACATTGCAATATTTACGCTGTCATTCTGTTTTCATGTCATTTGATTTTTTGCTATATCAAGGTTTTATCATTCCATTTTTCATTCCAAAAAGTTATGAAATATTTATCGGTCAGTACATTGGTCAATTTTTTTTATATCTCAACACATAATCATTCAACATGTAGGAATCATAAAGAAATAAACATCTCAGCAGTGCAAATATCTCCTAGATAACATTAAGCCAGCCTATCTGAAACAGTAGCAAGAAATTGACTCTTGGCACGAATGAAGAAGGACTCTAGATTTAAAAATTAATTTATTTAATCTAGGTTACAATATAATTGTGCGGACATTACTTTGTCATATGGTAAAACCACATGACATGATACACTTAAACACTACTAAAATGGGCTCATTTAGAGAACCCCCTGGTTACAGAGATAATAGTCACTAAATTCTTAACATATAAGAGAATAAAAATTATTAAACATTGTGAGTGGCAAATTGAATACATGTTTTTAAAGCTTAGGATATGAATGCAGCCAATTTGAACAGCAAATTTAAATCTCCGACGACGGTTAAAACCAAATACTCAGGCAGAAAATTCCAAACAATTTTAAAGTTAAGCAGATATTTTTCAATAGCAAAAAGGATAAAGGGAACTCTTATTTAATTACTCTTATTTTTGGCTACTTTATATTGATTTTATTAAACAAATCATGGTCCCGCCATGTTTAGTTAAATATCAAATTAAAGTATTCTGTCAAAAAAAACCTATTATCAAATTAACAATTAAAATTATTTGATTAATTAAAATTAACTATCTACTTAATTAAAGTTAAAAAATTAATTGTTACAAAACTCCACTAAAACCTTTTTTATGGCTTATACTATATGCCAGCAATCTTTATCTTATGATTATCTAATAATTATATTAATTTAAATAAAAGTCACTGTGGCTATGTATGTATGTTCCACATCTCCTCCTAAACCACTGGACTGATCTCAATCAAACTTTTCAAACTCTTTATTTAAGAAAAGAGAAAGGTCACCTTCAACTTTTCAAAGCCTAAAAGATGCTTAAAATTTCACCTAATTAAAAATTAAGCAAGGCGTTTTTCCGCAATGTCTTTCATTTCCATAAATATGTTTCTCTCATTTTAATATTTTTTTCAAAATCAATTTTAAACTGAATTCGTAACAATATTCTTGTTGATCAAAAATAATACGAAGAACTGTTTCCAGAAGGAAGAATGCTAAAAGAAAATTTTAAAAGTAGACGATTTAACAATTTATATCGGGACCAGCTATTGATTTATTTTCACGCTTTAAATTAATGAATAATTAAATAGTTAATTTAATTGTTTCAAAATATTCATTAAAACCTTTCATTGATTTAGTAATTGTTAACAAAATTTGAAGTACCTATATAACAAATAATAACGTATGAAGAAAACGGATGTTTTTAAAAATTGTCTGGTTCAATTGATATTCTCATTTTAATTAAAAGTGTTTTAGATCAGAAAAGTAATTTGTGTATTATAATATTTATACAATAGTAATTTTTACATTAAAAATATTAAACATGAAAAATTTTAATCCTGAGCAAAGCCAGGTATATCAATTAACAGTTATAATTAACAAAATTTAACAAAGATATTAACTATAAATTAATTAAATTAATTAGTCATAAATTAATTATATATTATACCGTATAAAAAGTGAAGGTGAATGCGGTTGATGGGAACTCATAACTTCTAAATAATTCTTGCTGTCAAAAAACTTTCCATATAAAAGTAGTTTGTTATGATATGGCGATAATTACCCTAATTGAAATTTTCTTTCTCTCTTCAATCTTAACGAAGCTATGGGGAAATGATAAATTGGGGGGGGGGGAGTATTGAATATCGCTTTTCAGCTCATAACTTATAAGCAATTCTAGCAGACAAAAAACTTTTAGTATAAAAGTTGTTCGTTATCATAAGGTGATAATTCGCCTAATTGAAATTTTTTTTCCTATCTTTAGTCGTAACAGAGCTATGGGGAAATGATAAGTTGGGGAGGGGATTGAAAATGGCTTTTTAGCTCATAACTTCTGAGAAATTGTGGCTATCAAAAAAGTTTCAATGCAAAAGTTGTTTGTTGTGATAAGGCAGTAATTCGTCTAATTTGAATTTTCTTTCTATCTTGAATCGTAAGGGAATTATGGGAATATGAAATTTTCAGTCCCCCACCATTTCCACCCCCTTTGAGCTGGTTAGCCCATCTGCGAACTCTGCCGAGATTTTCATCCGCCTTACAACATATCCGTCGCCAGTTAAAATCTAATCAAAATTACTCTAGTTATCGTGTTTACAAAATAACACGGGCCAAAGCGTTATGCATATACTTCTCTACTAATAATAATAAGGAAAAGAACATTTCGCCCTCTATTCTCATAATTATTGGAGCTACAAGAATGAAAGAGGGTGGAAGAAACTGCAAATGACGAGAGCTTTCCAACGAGGGGTAACATGCATAGGTTGAAACGTATTTTAAGTTAGGGGGAGAGGAGGGGAAGGGTGGGAAAATCACTTTTCAGCTCATAACTTCTAAGAAATTGTAGCTATCGAAAAAGTTTAAATGCAAACATTGTTCGTTTTGATAAGGCAATAATTCGCCTAATTTGAATTTTCTTTCTATTTTCAATTGTAAAGGAATTATGGGAAAATGAAAACTTCCACCCCCCACCATTTCCACCCCCTTTTAGCTGGATAGCCCATCTACGAACTCGACCGAGATTTTCACTATCTTTACAACATATCCCAAGCTGGTTAAATTTACATCAAAATTACTCCAGTTATCGTGTTCACAAGATAACATGGGAAAAAGCGTTATACATATATATATATACCTATATATATATATATATATATATAAACTTTTTAACGAAGGGTGGTTTTGGGTTCTAGGGGTCATGATCGGTGAAGATCTGCAGAAATTTTCCGAAAGTCGTGTCATGAGAACCATTGCAATAGGTAGAGTTCCTATAAGGAATCTACCTAAAACTGAATGGACTTCAAAAAAGCAAAAAGTTTAACATGAGGCGTTTTATCAAGCAAGGAGGAAAGTGAAATTGAAGGTGCTCGAAAGAATGGTAAACGTCGAGCATTAAAATTTGTGCATTCTGAAAGTATATGGCGACCGGACATATGCCAGTTACAACGCGAGCACATTGGTGGCTCTTCACCGAATAACAAGTGAAGATGAGTAAATCTGGTATGACCGATTCGCAAACGAGTTAGAAGTGTGCCCGCTTTCCTGCTTGTTAATGAGGGTCAATGTCGCACAATGGGTTTCACAGCATGGAGTTTGTTATTAGTCTCCAAATCCCACTGTTCTTGCCATTTCGAATAGAGAAGCATTTTAACATGCTTTTTCAAATCGACAACTGGGATAGTCATTTCCATTGGAGCAAATGCCGATTTGGCAGCCCTGTCTGCTTGCTCGTTACCCACAATTCCAACAGAGCATGACATTAAAACCTCGTAAAGTGAGTTTGTTAAAAAGGTCTAAAACATTTAAAAATAAAGGATGATTATGAGGGTGAGGATAAAATGAACTCAGTGTTGTAAAACACTTAGATAATCTGTGTAAATAATAAAATATCTTTGCGACCTGTCAGATATTTCTTCCAAGGCAAATAAAACGTCAATTATCTCTGCTGCGAAAACCGAGCAGGAGGAGTGAAGTTTAAAAGAAAAGGTTTTGTCTGGGGAAACAACAAAAAATGAGTAGTCATGACAAACAGACATGAGTAGCTGATTTTGATCCATCTGTATAGATTGGAATTAAGTCTTGATAATGCTGTCTGTGTTCAAGGAAGATTTTTTTGGTTTATAATGTCTGTTGTATCGGAGTTTTAAAAGATTCAAGGTATGTGACTACCTTCGGAGCACTTTTTTTTTAAATATTTGAATTTTCAATTAAAGAAATATGTTTTTAATTAAAATGGAACATAAAACTATGAATTTAAATGTAATTTCTATGAAATTATTTTTGACTTTGGAAATATTGACAATTTTTAGTAAAATTTTAGTAAAAAATTACAGTTACGGCAAACCTTCTACTAAAAATTCCTATAAATATATTTCAATAATATTTATACAGTACATTAATAACATCTTTATCAGTGTTATGAACTAAAAGATTTGCAAAATTTCTAAAAGTTTTTGATATATTCAAAATTTTGTGCCAAAACTCATTAAAAAAAAAAACTAACGTTTCGTTTTACAAAAAAGGCAATAAAATAAATAAATATGTAGATAGGGGTTAGATTCTAGTTCATAACACAGATAGAACTGATGAAAACATTTTCTCAAAATTTCAATTCAATATCTTAAAAAGAATTTTTGTTGTGATGCTTAGCGTAAAGTCAAATACTGAAAAACACAGTTTCTCAGAAAACACATTTAAAGATTTTAATACAGCACAAAACATTTTCTACCCACTTTGCATTCTTAAAATTCACCATATTTATATGTCAAACCCTCTTTAACTTCATTTTTAACTAATTTTGATTTTTTTTTAGCGTTTTGCTTTTTTCTGGAGAGTTTTGTGGAAGGTAACGATTGACGTTTCGATTTCATAACTCTCTCTTTGTCGATTCCCATATATTTTTTTAGTGTCAGTGGAACAATTGGTATTTTTAAGTAATTGAAAATAGGTAACAGTCCTAAATA
>BGPR01004832.1:0-104337 GCA_013235015.1 Araneus ventricosus
CCACACGTCACAAATCTAAGTTTCATAGGGGTTTTTTAAATGAAATTTTACTTTAGGGAATAAATAAAGATATCTCAAAGAACAAGTTTTAACTTTGATTTTTTTTAGCAAAAGTCAAAATTCTTTTGTCCAGTTCCTTTTTGCTGCTATTAACTAAGGTATATGTTGTATTAGAGTTTACTCATTAATTAACAGTTCCTTTTAGTAATATTTACACATTATACAAAAATTATTTGCAGCCTTGTCTACTATTATAATTATAACTTTTCCCCTCGGGTTTTTAATTTCTTTCAAAATTGATTTATTAACGAAAATACTCCTTTCCTTAAAGTTACTTTTTTGATTGTAAATCCTGCTTTTTTCTATTTTTAAAAAAAATAAACTTAAGGGTTACTTTGTGTTTCACATGCTAAAAAAATTGTTTTAGTTTATAAGTTTAAAGTTGCAATAATTCAATGCAAGTTTGCAAATCGTTTGGGATCCAAGAAGGCGAAAAATTGTGAATTTGTATTAAATTCACTGATTGGTGTCTTTTCAGGAACTGTTCGACAATGAGTAGAATTCTTCTTTGTAACCATTTATGTGCTAAAACAGTGTTAGTTAAATAGATGCATATGATAGATATTTTTTCCTACCTAAGTTGTTTAGAATTTTTATTCTGTAGTCTTTGATTTTCCTAACTCTTTAACTGATTGCTCACCTGTGTTGAATTTAATCGCGAGTCTCTCTAAAATGGTGAATAACCAAATTAGACTCAATATTGCTTTCCAACAAAAACGGGGATTCCCCTTTTCCTCACTGAACTCTTGCTTCTACCAGACGTGTGCTTTTGGGCGGTACCAGAAATAAAATATTAAATATTGCCAAAATATAATAGTTCTTCAATCCTTTCAAGACTGATGAGACATTTAAGTACATTCGAATCAATGCAATTCTTAAAAAAATCAGTCTTGTAAGTAATAGATGCAATTCAAGATTAGACTCCTTTTTTATTTTGTGCGTATTTTGAATTAAAATAAAGGATCCCTCATTGGTTTAACAGTTGAATATTGGAATTTTCATTTTAGAAGGGTGATTTCATTTTTTCACTATGTATTTCTTGAACACTGAGAAAGTCACGCAATACTGCGAAATTATGTTCTTATGAAATATGCTTTGTTGGCCTTCTTTGCGAAACAAAACGCTATCAAGATGTAATATAAGCCACTCCTTAAACTGTTGCATTATTTAGCGAACAGTACTTACCAAACTTACAGGAACTGTTCAGTTCTTATTCTTCGAAAGAGATAACGACTCTGAACATCGAGTCATCGAATTTACTTGCGGTTTTCTTATTGTGTGAATAAATCTATATGTTCTGGATTATGAAGAATATAGTATTTGATTAAAATTATAGAGATTGATTAATAATCTTAGGCGTTTGTGTGATAAAATTAGTAGTAAATGTATACAGAGTTCTTAAATAGTGGATTTATAATACTTCTCAGTATTCTTGTATTTCGAAATAATAAGATTTTAAATAATTTTATCAATATAACGAGGATTCGCATTTAGAATAAATTAGCGAGTGTAAATATCTCTAATTAAGTTTACTTGCTGTCAAGAAACATTTGAATGAAATAATTTAACATTTAATTTGAATTGATGTATAAACAAAATGAAGCAGATGTTATGAATCTCATGCAGAGCACATGTTTCAATTTTATGGTATACCATATGTAAGGGAGGGTTGCCGAATTTGGACCACGTGGACATTTTTTAAAATTTACAGTTATAGAGAAGTAATTTTAATTAAAAACAAGTAGTAGGAGTTTTATGCAGTTTATTTATCTTCAGAACAAGGAAATTAACTTTTTTATGAAATACACTTTAAAGTAAAAAAAAAATGTATAATCGGTCCAATTAATTAATAACTGCTTGACCAGATTAGACCACTGGTTTTCCAAATTGGACCATCAATTTCTTTAAATAAAATTTAAAGTAGAAATATTTTTGGGGGCTTTTAAATTAACACCAGCGCGTAATGTATGAACCCAAGTATGACATTTTATGCACTATATCATTTCTTCTTTTTTCTTTGTTTCCTCATAATATGATACAAAAACCACGTAGCCTTAGTTTTTGTTCTTTTTGAACCAACATTTGTCTTTAATGACCATTTGATTGTTTTTTTCTTTGGCTTGTTTCATTGCCTCTTTTGAGGACTACTAGTTATTATAGCTATTTTCTGGGTTATTCCTCTTTAAACAGACAATTTCTCTAACTGCTTTTCGTCCAATCAGAGCAATTTTTGGGCAACATCAAAAAAGAAAAAAAATCGCCTAGCTTTATCGTTAAACTAATTTAATAAAATTATTATAACAAATCGTAGCCAAACAAGTTTCTTATCGGAGGAATAATAATATATTTTACAACTTTCTTTAAAGCAATGTAAGTGCTATTTGTCTTTTGTTAAAGCATTTAATTGATAATATCCAAACATAAACACTTGTTCTCCAACTGTAACCACACGCTTTCTCTTAAAAATAATTTAATACATCACATTTACATCGTTACAGTATAATTTGCCTATTTTACGACGTAAATATTTAATAGAATTGACCGGCCCAATCTACGTGACGGTCCAAAATCGGCAACGCTTTCCTATTCATTACTAACTGACAATCAACGGTGTAGTCGCAAAATAAACAGTGCTGGGACGCTCTAAAAGCAGTGGCGGAATGCTTTAACCTGGGTGACAAAAGTCGCGATGTTTTAAAGATATTTTCTCAATTTTTTTCTTATTTATTTCTCGAGAAAAAGAAGCAGTGCCGGAACGGTGTTTCGGTGCGTTCCGGCTCCACTACACCCCTGCCGACGATAAAAAATATCTTGAAAGTAGCCTTGTAAAAAATCACGAACTATGTTGGTTACTCGAACTAGCATTTTTTCAGTGTTCAGGCAACAAAATATTTAAAAAAATGAATGATGTTTTTTTGTATCAAATGTTTGTTATCTCTTGAATATAAAACTCAGGTAGTCTTGGGATAAAAGATGTTCTAGTGAGACAAAAGGGCAAAAAAGTAAAAATTTAACCTATTTACCTTCTAGAATATAGGTTGTTCGTCTTAAGATAAAGGATTTTATCTCAAGTTCAAGCCATTCAAATGTCTTCACTACTTTTTGCTTAATCAGTAAGATTATTACCAAGGTTATGGTAGGTTAGAAATTTCAAGTTATTTAATTAATGAAAAACCTCACAAAGGATAAATTTGTTGATAGAACATAGGCCTTAAGCTTTGACAATTTGTCATCAGAGAAATGGACAGTGGTTCAAAAACCAATTTAAATAATTAAATAAATTTAATAAAAAGAGTTTTTAAAAATACGCTTTTATTAGTACGCTAAAATTTTTTTTGTTTTAATGATTTTCTACATTTTAATTTTTAATTTATAATTCATTAGTAAAAATATTATGGAATCTTAAAATCGATTCTTTCAAATCCATTACCAGGTGGTGCCACTAATACGAAATAAAAATTTAATTAAATTAATCAATTGAATAGTGTATTATCTTCGGGAATACAAAAGTGTACAAAATTTCAAAACTTTGCACTTCAGGAAATGAGTTTAAAATTGATTTAAAAATTCCCTCTTTACAAATCTGAAACAAGTCAAGTTAAATAGAAGTCTGGGAAAAGTGAATATTTAAATTCTGTTGAAATAAAATTCCTACATTCCTTATCAGATGTTAAAGTTTCTGTTTTTTAACAATATCCAATCAGTAGGATTTAATGCCATTTTTATTCCGCTATTTTCTCCGTTAACGAAAGAGGGTTGGTCTAAAAATGTGTTTATTTTCCTCTGAGAAAAAATAATTGATTCATAACATAGAGAAATAAAAAAAAATAACCGATATGAAATAAGCAAGAAATCTTTTCTTGGAATTGATGCTAAAACAAAAGTACATTCATAATCAGATGTTAAATTTTCTACCTTTTACCAACATCTAATAAGCAGGATTTAATGTCTGTTTAATTTGCTACTTTCCAAGTTCAAATGTGATGGTCCACCAAGTACGCAAGAGTGATGGTCTAAAAATGTACTCCAAAATATGCATATTTTAGTCTTTGAAAACTAATTACCTCTTTATCGAAATAATTGTTTTATAAAAAGAGAAATAAAGAAATTTTCAATAATATGAAATAAGGAGAGAGTATTTTCTTCGTGTGATTATTAAAGCGAAATAGTTAAAGAGATAAAACACTTTAAACAAATTAAAAGAGGGGAGATAAGAGTTTCGAAAAGTTTTAATTTCTAATTTTGCTAATAAAATTCGTATATAATATTTGGAGTCATTAACTTTTGCTTTAATAGAAAATGAATGTAACAAATTAATATATATAAAAGATTAAACCTCCTATAATATTCCACTAATCAATCCTAAGGTGAATAAGAATTAAAATATATTTTAAGAATACCATATTGATAAGCAGCGCAAAGTATTCTTGATTTAATTAAAATTTTTCGTTCACTAATAAAACATCAGTAAATACATTTTTCAATAAAATACGTAATAATTTTAGTTAATGTGCAATTGCTTTTTAACCGAAAAGCTAGTTGACAAATCACCTTGTTAAGAAAAAAAATTCTCCAATTTATTTTGATAATTTCATATAAATGCTAGAGTTAGTTTTTGAGATATTTGAGGCTAATTTTATTTCTAAATTTCTTTTTCCTCTTTTTCAAATGAACAAACTGGACTTAACTTGACCTTGTGTTTAAAGTTCAATTTCACACTTTTCAGTTTTTTTCTAAAATCCATGATAAAAAAATTGTTTCAAATAGATTTTGTTCTACACAGCCCAAAATTTAATTCCACCCTTTTTATTTTTTCCGAAAATCCGCCAAAATAAATTTCTTTGAATACATTTTGTTCTTCATAGTTCAAAATTTAATTCCATTCTTTTCAGTTGTTTCTTCTTTTCCTGAAATGCACGATACAATAAATAATTTCAAGAGCGCCATCAAAATATTGCTGCATCTTTGCCCAAATTCATGATTTATCGTTTCATTATTAGTAAGTTTATTCTCTTTTAAATTCATTTTAACAGAGGTTAACTGCTATTTATTTATTATTTAATTCCACATAAATTATTAGTTTTATTTAATTCCACTCTTTTTATTTTTTCCGAAAATCCGCCGAAATAAAATAGACCGAATAAATTTTTTTCTTCATAGTCCAAAATTTAATTCCATTCTTTTCAGATTTTTTTAAAAACACGGTAAAATAATTCATTTCAAGGACATCTTTAGAATATTGCTACATCTTTGCCAAATTCATGATTCATCATTTTAATATGAATAAGATTATTCTCTTTCAAATTCAGATTAACAGAGGCTTCTTGTTATCACGAATTTCCAGAAAAGTCCTTCATAATAATCGATAATAGCTTTTTCATTAGTGATAAATGCGTGGGTACAAAGCAGCTTTTTGACACAAAAAATAAACTCTGGAAGGTTTCCAGAGAAACCAATGAAGAGAGGTGGAGAGGAAAGTGTTTTTATCTTTGAAATGTTTTCACCAAAATTTATCAACTTACTGTAAGAAAAAAATCTTGATATTAGATAAGTGTAAATGGGTTGTTTTATTGAATTCATATCTTGATACCGCACGTGAGGTCGGGGTATGAAACACCTTGAGACAATACTCTTGATTTAAGACTTCTCAGTCAAGATATCAGTGCGCCTTGTTTTTATTTCCAGTTGCTTCAGCTGGTTTTTAGCAGTTTAGAAAGCCATAAGAGTAAGTCAGATTTAAATTTTCTTTAAATTATTTGAATTTGTAAACTTATTATTGTGATTTATTATGTAATAATTAAAGTGTATAATTCATTTATTTCATAAAATATTTGGTTATTTAATAAATAAGGGATGAAACCAGTTAAAGATGGCAATAAATTAATAATCCCGCATATCAACTACTTCAGAGGTTCCCAAACCTTTTCGTTTCGCAGAACCTTTCCTGAATCCATTTTTTTCGGCGCCCTATGTAAATTTCCAACAAGTACTTTTTCAAATCATTAATTTTTGTATAGGTTAGGCAAAAAATTATAAAACTGATTTTAAGTCTCATAAAAATTTATTGAACAGACTATTGTTTGCCACAATTGCTTTATGCCTTGCCTTAAAAGATCTCTAACGTTTTAGGAAGGCATTTCCTACCCTATATTCCTATGGGATTTTTATTTGCTTTCGTACACCTGATTTACGTTTTCAAATTCAAATTCAAAGAATATTTTGACAGTTCATATGCTACAAGTAGCCTCTATGTCATCATATGGATGTTTGTAGTTTTGATGTAATAATAACTAATACATCTGGTTAACCTGAGCTAATCCATGGTTTTCCATTGTCCTTTTCGAATTCACTATGTTAAAATTATTAAGAATTGGTTTACTTCCTTTCTGAAGCAAACAAAACGTTTAAATTTGTAGACTAGTATAATGAGTGGAATGTATGAGAATTTTCTCAAATCACAGAATTAAACTGGACGCAGCTGCTTTCATTTTCTTTTACACATTGATTTTCGCGCGATACTTTGATTTTATGACAGTAACTGCTGAATAGCTCTTTCTGAATCCAAAATTTTCCATGGCGCTCTATGTAAAGCTCAAACAAGTATTTTTTCAAGTCAAAACAAGTATTTTTTACTTTACCTATACAATAATTTCTGTATAAGTAAGGTAAAAAATATAATAAAACTAATTTTAAGTCTCATAAAAATTTATTGAAAGTCTTTAATAAATATAATAATCAGTAGAATGGATGAGTCTGATCATGACTATACATTTTCTCATATCACGAAATTATACTTTACACAGCTACTTTCATTTTTTTTTCCACATTGAATTTCGCTGGACACTTTGATTTTATGACAGTATCTGCGGACAACCCAATTTCGCATAAATAAGAGATACCAAATGGAATTAATTTGGACACAGCTACTTAGATTATCTTTTCCACATTGATTTTCGCGAGATATTTTGATTTTCTGATAGTAACTGTTAATAATCCAACTTCGCATAAATAAGAACTAGCAAATGGAATTAATTTAGCCACAGGAACTTTCATTTTCTTTTCCACATTGATTTTCGCGAGATACTTTGACTTTTTGATAGTAACTGTCGATAATCCAATTTCTCATAAATAAGAACTAGCAAACGGAATCAAAATTCTCTAAGCTTTATTACTTATGAAAATTATATAACATCTCGCGGCGCCCCTGCGAGGAAGTCGAGGCTTCCCAGGGTGCAGGGCCAGATTAAGCTCTGTAGGGGATCTTGGGCAATGCAACCCCCCTTTACCCTCCGAAATCCCGCAAATCAGATATTTTTTATTGATTTTAATGTTATATCTATATCAGCAGTCTTTAAATGACAAATATTAGAAAAAAATAACAAAGCATTCAATTGTTGGTCACCTTCAAGAGACATGGTTTCAGTATCTCGCGTATAAAATATTTGAAATTTAAATTTAAATGTAATTTTACACAAAGTGGTAAAAACAATTATAAGACTTTTTAACAAATTCTAAATACTTAATGTTGGATAGAGTTATTTACTTGTCAATCTGTCAGTCAACTGTAAAATAATAATAATAATTAATTAATAAATATACAGAAACAAGAAATTGGACCGCACTGATCGGCAAGGGAATTTGAAAACATGAAAAATCCTAAGTATAATGTTCTGTAATTTAAACGGTACTTGATTTTAACTTGAATATATTCGAATGTATGGTAAATCAAATGAAAGCACAAAATTAGGTTACCCTGAAAAAATACTCTGAAAATCTCTTGGCTTTTGGGGCATTTGCCTTCAATGTCTATTTAATAAACTTCCAGGGCGCCACGGAACACAGTTTAGGAATCACTGAACTAGTTATTCTAGGAAATAGAATAAAAATAAGAAATTCGACTCTAAAATAAAAATGCAATGTAAAGAATTTTTCTCTTTTTACATCACTCTTATTTAAAGGACGCAAACCTTTCTGAAAATGCCTTCTTTTTTTCCCTCACTTCAATTAAAAAATGAATCTTTCAAATCAACTTAATATTTTGAATATTTTGTAATTTAATTCTTTTGAAACGAGTTTTTTCAACGAAACAACAATTTTCGCAGCATGAAGGACACACTAGAAAAACTTAGTATTTTATTTTTAGGAAACACATTACCTCCTATTTATATACCACGTCCGTCTTGATCACGAGGGCATATGTGTCCCAGTTGTCTTCATTGAGTAATTTGTAAAGAAAAAATAATGTTGCATTTTAGATTCATAAATAAATCAAACTTTTATTGAAATTATTTGATATCATCGGAAAACAAAACACACACACTCGTTAGCTACCAAATAAGCTGATGCAACAGTGTGAAAAAACAGTAATGCAACAACCTGCGGTAGTGACGTCGTGTTCTGTAAATGAAAACTCCTCCTCAGAACTTTGCAAAACCATTTGGAAATACTTTCACTAGCCAAAGGAGCATTTCTATCCCAAAATTATTTTTTAAAGTCAATCATTAAAGACCTTTCTGAGTGTTCTTGCCGTTTAAAGCGGCACAGCTTTGCAGTGCCACTTTCTGTGTGCTATGAAGGCTGTTCAGCTTTTGGCCAACTCACCACAGTATAAGGGAAGCCTTTTGAGTCGTTAATCCCGATTATGGATAATTTTGCTTTCGATTATGGATAATACTGCGTTTCTAAATGGACAGCTGAAAGAAGTGTGTGACAAAAATGTACAACATTTTGTCCACTTGTTGAATAAAAACCTTACAGAATGGCCATTTTAATCCACCTTGCCCTTCAGGGTAAGATGCAGTCATTATTTATATTTAACAGCTCATTAAAATATAGGAATTTTTTCAGTATTCTTGCTGTTTAAATTTGATAAAATTTCGTAAAAATAAAAATTTTGTACATGACAAAAATGTACAAATTGTTTTCCTATTTTTCATTAAAGACCTTTCTGAGTGTTCTTGCCGTTTAAAAATAAACAATCAAAAAGTAAAAAAAATGGAGCAAAAGCATTCTTTCAAAATATTTGTCGTAGCTGCAAACCCTACATGTCAAGAGAGCATGTGTTATTTCTCACTGAATTGGGGTAAATCAATTCGGACGGATCGGAAATTTGTATTGTAAAAAAACTTTTGTAAAATTTAATTAGAATTTTGTAAAATAAAGAATTTTATGCATGGCAAAATATTACAATTTTTTCCCTCTTGTCATTCTTTAAGGTCTTTATTTAACATTTTCAACCCACCTTACCCTTCAGAGCAAGATACAATCATTATTCATATTCAAAAGCTTATTAAAATACAGGAATAATAAAAATATGACATGATTAATAATAAACCATTATAAAGTAAAATGTAGCTCTATCGAAAAGATTCATTCAAAATATTTGTTGTAGCTGGCAAACTCCACATGCCAAGAGAGCATGTGTTATTTCTCACCGAAGTGGTATAAATCAAGTCGGACGGATCGTGCTCTTTTATCGCAGGTGTTATATCATTTTCTGCTTTGTAAGATAACTTCTAGGAGATAAAACTTGTTTTCTCATTTAACCAAAACAACCGAAGCATCAGTGAAGCGTTGTGATTTCTCTAAACAACAACAGAGTTTGAACTCAGGACGTGTGCCACACCCAAAAAGCTGTTGAGGTGTCTGTAAGAACTTGAAATTATCAGTAATCCTTAGCTGTTCCGAAGCAACTCAAATTTTAGAAATTTTTAGCACTTTTTGGTTATGTAGTTCTGAAATGTAATTTCTCTGAACTAATTTTTCAGTAAAAATCAATTGTAGATTTTTATTTTATTTAGACAGCTTCTTAATGTAGATTAAAACAAAATGATAAGGCGTAATGACAATTAGTAAAATAAAAATATTAAAGGAATAAAAACACAAATATTTGAAACGATCAAGACGTCAATTATAAGGGTAGAGAAGCTTCATAAATTTTCAGCTGCAATATCGTTTATTAATTATCTTTTTACTGTACGCTTGAATAAATGTTTCCAACATTAATACCGAATAGTTCCGACAAAAATGAAGTAATAATTAAAATGCGTTTTCTCCTCCCCTTTCCTGTATCTTTTTTTTAGGTCATTCATTCCTAAAACCATTTTTAAATTGTTTTCTCAGTTACTTTCCCCACTTTTCTCAATGTATTTTCAGACATTTATATACACTACTGGCTAAAAGTATTGCAGGATTTGTAAAATGAGAAACATTTGAAGTTAATTTGAACACAATGGCTCACAATAAAATGTGGAGAATCTTAGGACGTATAATCGTTGGCTCTCACATATTGCAGTGCAGATTTTGTCAAAGGGCATTTAAAGGACCGTCTAGAAACTGATGAAGACGCAAAGAAGATTTACAACAAATGCACATATTTCCACAAATATTCAAGGTATTTACTTGAAACTTTAATACAATGTTTCTTTAACGTTTTGTCGAGTATTCTATAAGTTTCGCAAAATTTGGTTGAAAACTCTGTATGTTATAAGCAAAAAACATGCGAAAAATTTGAGATTTTTTGTAGAAACCTTTATATTTTCCCGAATATACATACTATTTTTATGAAAATGTACGTCTTCATAAATTTGTGGCCGGTCCCCTTAATGCCCTCGTGACAAAATCTTCGCTGTAAAATGTGAAAGCCAACAGTTGTACGTCCCACGATTCTCCACAACTGATTGTGAACCATCGTATTCAAATTAATTTCAAATGTTTCTCATTTTACAATATTTTTGGCCGGTAGTATATGATGTAATTTTAACTGTTTTCTCCCTCGAAATATGGCGGTGGCTTTGTGGTAGAATCGCGACTTTTGGGTCAGAGGATTACAAGTTTAAGATCCGATTCCACCACAGGGAAGCTGTGCAAGTGGACCTGCTGCACATTAAATATGCCGCCATGTGTCAAATGCCCTTACATTGGTGTGGTGCGATGGCCTGGACATTGGAATGCCCGCTCTGGTGTCATGCTTGTCTTTGGACCCCGATTCAAAATAACCTCGTGTAGCTTTAAAACCAGACCTTAATCTGACTAAGTATCTTTTATCTTGACTATATATTATCTTTTCATTCTAAGCTCACACTTATCAACGACTAGACAAACTTTTTGACCCAGAAAGTGTTAGCCACAGATAAAGAAACTATGCAAAAAAGAAAGTGTTACATCTGTTGATTTGCCTCTGTAATTTTTCAGGTGTACACTTTTTAAAGGAAACGAAATAAGCTTATATCTCATTTCTATACCAAATTTCGTTTTCCTTACGTCTAGAAGATTTAACCAGAAATTTCTGGTTTTAAATTTTATCATTAATTTTTATCAGCACAATAAACTGGAATATTTTAAAAGCTTTCTTGAAGCTTCATGGGAAATTTCTGAATCCTGTTTACCTGCTCAGTTAAGGCATGCCAAGTCGTTTACATTAAGAGCCATCTTGTTTCTTGATGTTGTATCGGCGATGGTGTGACTTGATATGCCTTATCAGATCAAGTGCTGAGTGGATTTAGAACGAATTTTAATGCTGTTGATTGGCGATTTTAAAATTTTCCCGTTTAACAACTCATACATCTTCATCTATGAATTGCTAGTCCAAAAATTAATCCAGTCGAGCCAATGTTTATTTTTCAGTCCATTTCAGGAAAGAAAAACGCACACTTTCTCTTTTTTAAAATTTATCTTATCTAATATTCTTTTATCCAGTCTCGATGCATTAATAGTACTGAGATTAGGGTAGTTATTCTACCGAAGTTCGACCAGTAAAAAATCCGTACGCAAAATGTGTTAGATGACAATATTCGATTTCAATAGAAACTTCAAGTCAAGGATGATTTGTACCCCCCTCCCCCGAACAGGCTTGTCAATCTCAAAGCTAATTCGGAGAAGAAGAAAAAAAAGGAATTGGTTTAAGTATTCTTGGACCGAAAAAAAAAATCGTGAAAATATAGATTTATTTCCAAAAGGAAAAAAAAATACAACACTACAGGAAATACTTTCATTCTTGCATCTATATCTCTTCTCTGCTACCGACTTCCTACCTCGGAGGAAATCTTTTTGGCACTAATTTATTTCATAACTGATCCAAGATAAATGTCAATAATTCTGGATCTTATTTCCCATCAAAATTTATTTACTGCTTATTTATTTATACTAAGTTTTATTCCCTATCAAATCCGAAAAAAGCTCGTAATCATGAGGCACTTCAAAAAAAGGGAATATTTTCACCGATGATTTTTCAAGTGCTTTAAAATCTGGCTGGCTAACCTTTGTGAAACAATCTCGAATATTTTGAATTATAGATGAAATATCAGCAAAAAACTGTGGAAAAACAATGGATTTTCTCAACCATTAACAAGAAAAAATTATTTAGCACCAGTTGGGAACTAAATCAATAGGTTAAAAAAAAACTCAAGTGTCCATTTTCCGTGAAGGAAAGGTGGGAACTAGCAGCATCGCAGCAGCTAAAAAATGTAGTAGTTCTCCCTACATACTCTTTTAGCAAGAAACTAGTCCGAAACCTAGAACGGAGATATTTCTGGGGATCTTCCTATCCTCAAGGGAGCTTCTGATACACTCACCTAAATTCCTTTAGCGATAAGATAAAATTGCTAAGTAATAATAACTCTCTGGCCACATAAAAGCGTGCCACCCTACATACAAGACCAAATGGTCATTAACTTCGTTATCTATCGCTGTGAGCATTACATCCATCTTTGACAGAAATAGAAATCGGTCGCTGGTTGAATGAAACTAAATCGGTTGAACGCTTTAGCTCATTTACTTATATAATTATATATAACTGTGGAAATATCTTTAAAATATGAAAGTTATGAAATTTTTAACGAAATTTCTTCTACTATGACCGGACCGCAATACGAGAGTTATTAAACACGTTACGAAATTATTTAAAATAAAAATTAGAATATATAAAAAAACAAAATATCTTTACTAATTATAGAACTACAAAAGTTAATAAATATCGATGTGAAATCCCTTGGTTGCGTGTTGTATGTCCAAGCGTTACTCGATTTTAAGCCCGTGTTTTCAAGCATCTGAGGAGCTATCGAATGAATAGCAGCTGTGATTATGGTACTTCAGTTCCTGCATATTAGCGTAAGGCATCTGATACAAACAATATTCCACAAGATCCTACGTGAAAAAATCCAAGGGACCAAATTGTGGAGTTCGGATGGCATGATTGAATTTTTCTCAAACAATACACATCAGACCACACGTAGCTCCATCATATCGGTTTCTGGAATAAACAATGCAGTTAAACAAAACTTTAGGAGTTGTGTAAGCAATATGAAAAATCGGGACAACGCTACTATTCCTAGTTATTATTATTTTTGCAAAACTTTTGTGATGTGTCCAATAATTCTCGGACACCTTGTATTGTTCATTACGGGCTTTCAGTTTAGATCCACTTGTTGTACTCAATTCTTGAATGCAAGAAATTGTATTTATTTTCTTTCAGTGTTAAAGTTAATATTTTTTTCCTTAATACATACAGCTAATGGGAAAGGAGAAATTTTCTAAGCGATATCGATTTTTATACAGGCTTATTTTCGCCACATATAATCTATTGAATAGTCCATAAGTGAGCACAAATTTTTAACATACTCTGTAAAACTGCCTTAGTGTACAATCTTTGATTTCAGAAAAGATTTCAAATAAAGGACGGTCTATGTAATTCCTTTCCCCTTTTTCATGTAAACCTTAGGATCTTATCAGTCATCTTCTAAAAGTCTATCTAGAAGTCTGTCACCAAACTAATTTCTGAAGTTCTGTTCCTGAAAAAATTTTACGTCGAAAAATTCTGAGACTCATATAAGAGTTATTTTATAACTGCTAGAAAATAAACCCAATAAAAAGACAACGGCTGCGGAAAGTTATTGACATCAAAGAAATTTGGGGAATGAAAATTTTAATATTTTATTTTGCTATATCTTCGGATTTACGAATATTTTAGTAGTTTTTTCAAGTGCGTAAAAATATAATCTCACTGTATATGTCTTTGTTTTACGACTGTTTGATGCTTAAATGCAGAGAAATATGTTTTTTGTTGTTTGGCAAAATTATACAGGCTATGTCTGCCATTCTCTAGTTACAGAACAGAACGCCGTCTCTTACCCCAGTACCCGTGACCAGACCGGTCACTGAACGGTTTGACGGGCAAGACACTGGAATTTTATTTAAGGTAAAAAGAAAAACAAAACAAACGAAAATAAACAAACAGAAAATATATTTACAATATGTACAGCACAGGCATTTACACTTTTATTTGGTATTAGTGTTCTTTTCTTTAGATGTTATTTTACTTTTTTTTTCGAAGGAGGGGGGAAATGTCTAGTAATTTGGATCTTGTTGGTTCAGCTCGTTGGAAAGTTGAAGGCTAGGGAGGCTGGAAGAGATCTCTGTTTTCACTGATGAATTTGATTATCCTGCGAATTTTATACCTGGAGACAAGGTTATTAGCGACTCTTTTCAGCCATTCTTGTTCGAAGTTCGGCTCTGGCTTCCTCATACGCCAAGACACTGTGCCAGTTACAGGAGTATACATAACTTTTTTCGCACAAAAAGAAAAATATTCTTGTCAACTAATGCTGTAGGACAACGCTTTCCAATCTTTATTTCCTCCCGTACCCCCGATGAGGCGTTTTATTCTTGAGTACCACCTACTGTCATATCCCTACTTCCCCAGCCATCCCTCTGCGAAAAGAAAGTTTTATTAATAATATTTACCCTTTAGTTTCCGATGGTACTTAAAGGTGCTACTTAAATCACGCTTATATCTTCGCAAATTGACCATTTTTCCTGACAGTATTCACGTGAACAGGAGGAATGTATATCTGTCAGCTAGCAGTAGATAGCAGATGAAGAGAAAAATTAAATTTTTAAATTATTAATCAAATTGTTTTATTTAATTAAAAAGGTTTTTTGTCCTTCCTGGGGTTATTCTGCATTAAAACGTATCTAATTATGCCAAAATAAAATTGAAAAGTTGCTGGTAAGTTAATTCGGTAAATAAAGTGTTAAGAGGTTAGCTTAAGAGTCAAACGACTCGAAATAACTGAAAACATTTGCAGATTTTTTTAAAATTTTCTATTCCTGTTTTCATAATAATTTTAGTTTCACTTTCTAACAAATGAAAGTAGCATTGAAATAATGTTGTATTAACTTATATTGAAAGATGATAATTACTTATCGCGATAATCAGGTATTTGAATGGAGAACAATGTCAATGAGATTCTTTTGCTTGTTTTATGGATCTGAGTTTTGTCATATTAAGTTCAAATGAAGACAGCTATAATCTCATGTTTGGAGCTGTTTTAAGCCTACTGCTATATTTATTATTAATATACGCATAAGACGAGTATATTTTGTCCACAAGTACTGTGTTCGTGAAAGGTATTAAATAATTTATTGCTTTAACACTGAGCACTTGATACTCTTCTTTCACTGGCACCCAGTAGGCCCTCGGATTTGCATAATGTTACGAACATGGAAAGTCGCTTCCCAGCAATGATAGTCTTATGGTTGGGAAGAGAGTTCTACAGGGGTATGTATGGAACGCCAAGGGAATGGAACCATCGACCCCCGACTTTCGCGACAAAATGTGGGATCTCAAAGTACTGGAATTTTCTTGACATCTCTATTAGGGGCCGAGTTCCGTATTTATCCAGATGATTCCATGTGTCGTCACGGCCTGTCGGGCAGACTATAAATAGGACCGTTCTCGGATCACAGGCAGAGAGAGTTGGATCGACTTGGAGCGTGTTGAATCGTCTTTGGACTTTGAACGTGTTGATCGACTGGAATCGTCTTCGGAGATGTATCCGCAGTGCGAGCTAGTAAGCTGATAGAAGCCGTGCGGTATTGAAAGTGCTGTTACTGTTATTAATTAGTGATTTGCTGTTTGTTTGTGTTGCGAATTTGTGCAAGTGCTGTTTTTCCTGTTACCTGCGCTTCATGTTTTCTGGACTATTCGAGAATAAAACTTCTTTCTCCATTATCCGGCTTGTTGAACTGTTTTCATCGTACACATACCGAGACGATTTACGTAAGAATAACTTTCACTTTTCAGACGAGCACGGAGAAACAAAATTGTATAACTATTTTTTCATTTTAATAACTTACATTTTTGTTTGCCATTTCCAACATTACTTTCGCGTACCCCTAAATGGCCCACCGTGTACCGCCAGGGGTAAGCGTACCTCAACTTGGGAGTCTCTGCTGTAGGATATGTTTGAAGAAATTTCAAAATCAGAAGTTTTTATGTTCATCTCCATAGAGTAAAAACCATCCAATTCAAATGTGTTGCATTATATAATTTTAACATTACCGGGAATGTATTCTCATGAATTTGAAGTATCAATAAATATTATGCATGAAATTCAAAATTCGCACTAATAGCCACGCAAACTGAAGGGCGTGTAGACACTCGGGCATTACAATAATACTTCAGTTTACTGAAAATATTAGCCTAATTCAGTTTAGTTATGTCAGATTTACGTTCTTTTGCAATTACGCGAGGGCTATTTTGTGGCGGAACTCGTAATTTTTGAGTAGTGGGTAGATGAAGAAAACAGCACATAAGCCTCTACTATAAAAACTTAAAATAACTTCTAACTTCAGCATCGCACCTCAGTAGGGAAAAGCGTTGACTCCGACGGATTTAGTGTACATCAGATGGATCCAAATGGATTCGGTCCCAAAGACGACAATATGCCCTCAGGCCTAACGTAAAACATTTAAAGCAGTTATTAGAAGTACAATCATTGATTGAAAAATATTTGTACTCTAAATTAACCCTTTTGCAAACCAAATTACTGTCTCAAGAAAATAAATCTTTCTAGTAAATTATTCTTTTAAGTTTGTGCAGTAAAATAAAAACAAATTGTAAATATATTGTTAATGAATCAGAAAGATTTTTAAAAAATCAGAATTTTATTGATGATTTATAAAGATATATGGAGGGTTTAGAATTAGATGCAGCAAGTCCATGAAGTTCATTTCTGAGAGCACAGATCACTAATGTGATTACCTGTATTCAAAATAGCAGTTCTAATTGTTCTTGCTGCTTGGCGGATACAAACTGAACTATGGAATTGAATCATTATTACACAGAAAATACAGGCTGTTTCAAAAATATCTGGCAAAAATGAAAAGGTAAGTCAGGCATACAGAATCAAGTATTTTGCGCAATAGCACATAGAGTCGAAAATGCAATGGAGATTCGCTGCATGGAGCTAGTTGTCAGTGAATTAGGTGAAAGAAAAGGATACATCAGATGAAATGTACAACACAGATTGAATGGAATACAAATTTACAATAGCACAACAACCTAGTTGCATAAATGACAACATAACAAGTCATATGCAGCATAGTAGATACGATTATGACAAGTAGGACCCAGTATCAGCAACAATCTTTTGGAATACTTAAAGTAAGTGTTCACAGGACTTACCGTCTGAGGCGATACACTCTTCGCCTGTTGTCATTCGTGAAACCGGGTTATTGTGCTGTTGTAAATTTGTATTCCATTCAATCTGTGTTGTACATTTCATCTGGTGTATCCTTTTCTTTTGCTTAATTTACTGACAAAGACCCCCTGTAGCGTCTCTCCTTTGCATTTCCGACCCCACGTTCTAATGTGAAAAGACTGGTTTCTGTATAACTAACCTACCCTTTCATTTTTGCCAGATATTTTTGAAACACCCTGTATAGCATATCTTCACTAACATGGCAGTATTAGTGCAAAATGGGCAACACATGGACTTGGTTCACTTTGACTCTGAACCCTCCATTTATTCAGTGATAATAAATTATAATTTTTTCTGCAAAAGTACTTTTAATATCAAAATTAGGTAGATTATAATTGCATACGATTACCTCTCATTATATCTATGGGGTATCTGGTGGCATAAATATCGAACTGCGACGGCTTGGTAGCAGAGTTTCAGCTTCAAAGCCAGAGGTTCGAAAGTTCGAGACCCTATATGGTGAAAGTCGTGCATGCGGATCTGACGCATGTTAAAAATTAAGGTATAGTGGCATGGAAGTTTGGAGAGAAGGATGAAGACGTAATCTTCTATTCTTATCATCATTCAAAATTGCGAGCTCTATCTCAAAGTAGCCCTCGTATAACTTAAAAATGGGGGTTATTTTAACCCTTAAAGGCCCAGTGTTGCCTTCAAGCAACATACCCAATTTTGTCTTTTAAAATCTTGAGAATAAAACTGAAGCTCTAATACCTATTGTTGTCAATAGGATACTTACTGAAAATGTTATTAAATCAATTTACAACATATAGATGGCAACCTGAGTGCTGATAAAGAATATAAATAATTTGACGTTCTGCCCTTGAGGCTGCATCTTTTTAGCTTTGTTTGTTCAATTGAGAATATCATATTTTATTCTACGATGTTGAAAGACATTCCTTATCTGTATTATTATTTATTAAAATTCATCTGTGTTTGATATTATAGAATTTTATCAAGGAAATTATTTTCTGAAATAAAGCCCAGTGTTGTCAGTTGGTAGCAAACTGTTTTTTCACTCATAAACCATACTTAAAACAAAATAGGATTTTTTAAAGTATTTTTCCCATGTTTTTTTCAAGAAATGAAAGTAAAAAAAAACATTTTAAAATCAAGTTTTAAAAAATTGGGTTTTTAAGGGTTAATAACCTTATAGTATCAATGCAGAAATGCTTTTAATAAGGTATGAATGCCATCCTCAATAAGTTCCAACTGCTAAAGCATAAAATCTGATCTAAACCATTTTGTCTCCCATCAAAATTTTCATTTTCTTCGAGAGGAAAAAACTAATTTTTTTCTTCCTGTATTTTATATAAGTTTATGGCACCAGCCCGTGGAAAAATGCTACGAAATTGAAGCACATTCTCTTCCAGGTAATAATGGAGGCGAAAGGCATTTTGTCGGTCGAAAAGGATCAAAATTCAATAACATTACTTAGAGGGATTTTTAAAACTTTATTTAACGTTGCCTTAATTCCAAGTTCAGTTGAATGGAAAGTTGAAATTGCTAATTTTTAGCACTTATGCATAAATAAAAGAAAATATTAGAAATATATTTAGCGCAGTAAGGCATGAAACAAGGAAGTGTAATATTAATGTTCTTATAATTAATCAGCAATTTTTTCATAATTCGTACGTTTGGTTTAACCGTACGTTCAGCGCACAGCCAAAAGTTATCAACAATGCCAGAAGCGGAAAGAAATAGTATCAACATTTCGTCGCTTAACAAACAACATCACCTATCTCAATTTTTTGAAATTTCAAAGGGGAAGAAAATACTGATTTTTTTGCAACCAATAACGAATATTTCTAGACGTTTTTCACATCTGGTAGGAACATGCGGTGTCATATTCATTGCAGATGTGAAAAAAATTCAGAAATATTCTTTATTGGTTGCGAAAAATTCAGTGTTTTCAAAAAAATGAGATAGGTGGTGTTGCTTGTTAAACGACGATTTACCGTTTTAGAAAATTCTAGAAAGAATTCGCAATCCGCTTTCTTGACGACAGTGGATTAGTTTAGTTTAGTTATATTGGCGTCCCGTTTTGAATTGACGACAGTGGAAGAGGGGATGTTAGCCAGCAAATCAAATGCCCCCTTAAGATTTATTTTGACCACTCCCAATTATTCTTCATTTTAACCTTCCAGAGGGCGCGCGTATACAAGAGATACTTGCATTGTTCATCCTATTACATATTTATTTCGTTCTTTTATAAATTTAAATGCAATTTTTATTTATAAAATCTTTGTTAACTATTAAACTAATAAATACAGATAACATAAATAAAAGTTGCATTTATTTTTGTAAAATAATACGATATATATATGTAATACCATGCACGATATGTCGTAAAATTTGCGTAGGCGCGCCCGCTGGAAGGTTAACCCTTTGGCTGTTTTTTTTCCTACTGTCTAATTAAATATGGGTTCGATCCCCCCCCCATGATGGGCCAATATATTTGTCCCACGTCCGTCCAACTGGTTCAGTTACTGTCATGGCATCAGGTACAGGGACATGGGGCAGCGTTCTGTCTTATTAAATTGCCCTTTTGCTTGTACATGTATTGTATTAATTTAGTTGAGAATCCATCGAAGACCTAATTTGTTCATAGTTTACACGAAATTTTTGTATCAAATAATAACTACAGCTTATAATTTGACACAAAAGCTTATTTTAAATTATTTCAGCTTCAGCTATTATTTTAAAAATACGATAATTCGTTGCACGTACGACACACATGTACCACAGTAACGATGTTAAAGTGATGGGGTTAGGGACAGAGATCAAATACACTGGCATACAAAAGTTAAGGAACATTTCGTAAAATGCGAGAAATTTGCAATTAATACGAAAATTATGTTCCGAAATATAGTTCTGGAGAATTGTGTGACATTCAATAGAGTATCATATACATATTACAGTAAAGATTCGGTCACGAGGGCAATTAGGGGGACCACCAGAAAGGGATGAAGGCGAAAATGGAGTTTCACCCATCCTGTTTCACAGAAAACTGATAACGAGATGTAACTTTTATCAATGGTTATGGTTTAATGTGCATAATATTTACATGCATTTTCGTAAGCATAGCACAAATATTCGTGAAGATATAAATGTTTCCTTAAAAAATCCCAAATTTTTCCGCATGTGTTTTGCTTATAACATGTAGAGTTTTCATTCAAATTATTCGAAATTTGCAGAACACTCGACAATATGTTACTGAAGTATTATATTAAACTTTGAAGTAAATACGTTGAATATTAGAGGAAATATGAGTGTTTGTACTAAATAATTGTTTACTGCGCATGTGCGAGACGCAGCGGAATTTTTCTTTCATAACTTCAAAGCCAGATATATAGAGCAACCTTAAAAGTCAAGTTTTACTTCTTGAATATGTTTCACTTTGTATGGATATTGTCTGAGGATAATTTGCATAATAAGTTTCAGTTCTGGTATGTGTTTCATTTTGTATGGAGAAAAGAATTTGCATACGGAAAGCCAATCCTTTGGGACATAACTGCCACGGAAGAGCATTTTTCCAGAATAGAGTGCGGGACAATTAATACATTTAATCGCCTTTATGCGAGAAGAAGATCTACAAAACATTGTTACGCCTATACGATAACTGAAACTCCCAACATTCAGAGGGCATGGTGTACTACTGCTTGCAGACCCACTCAGACTTGCTCCTGACTAGGCACCGTGTTACTTTTATCAATAGGGATACTGGCAGTCAAAAGTGTATCGTGATCAACCAGAGTCATTGATAATATTGAGTGGTGCCATACGACAACTTTTATTTGCCATAACATCTGTCCCTCTGGGAGCACCGTGGGTACACGGATGAAAAGACACCGGATACGTAAGTGGGTCCTCGCTTCCCTGAAGGGTATAGCAAGGTGTGGAGTAGTTACCTCCACTCACAGGATGGGACGTACCGCCTAAGGGGAGGAGTTGGACCGTGGCCGGTCATGGCCATTAGAACTCCAACTTTAGTGCCCGAGTTTCTGTCATGACGTTCCGGTCATTCAGATTATACCTGAAGGCTTCGTGCCAGGTCGGGGTGGCTTGTATGCATTGCCATACCATCGTGAACAATGTTTAAAGGGGACATACCACTGTTAAACCTTGAAAATTTTCGATTTTATGAAAAATATATATATTATTCACCTGTCTTTTCTCAACAATTTAAAACAACCTGCGTTAAAAAAGTTCCCATAATTATGAAAGTTATGAAGGAACATTTACCAGCTATTCAACGTAAACATTGAATATGGCCATATCTTTAAAGCGCTATATCTCAAAATGTGTTTTTTTATATTGCTCGCACGATATCTCAAGAACTATTGAATATATTTGAATAATTTTTTAACGAATATGTATTTTGCTATGTTCTACAAATTGAACCATATTTTTGTACATATTTCTCTAAAGAAGTGTTTTGGGGAGGGTTAGAAAAGTTGAAATTTTAACTATTTTTAACATTTTTATTTTAAATTGGTATATAAAATAGAAATTAAATTTAAATTTTAATAAATTGTGGTTCAGTTTCTTAAACAGACTGCTTGAATTACTTAGATATCAAAATATTGTGTTTAGATAAATATTTTATCAGTAATCAAGCGCGCAAGGTGACTATCTCATTTTTTCTCCAAAAATTATACCCATATTTATTACTATCTCAAATAAATACATATCAATATGAAGGTTTGAAAATATGTGTACTATAAGAGAGAGAACAGATATTTTTCTAGAAAAAAAGTGGGTTTGTGAATTGCATTATTTCAGAGATATAATGTATCGAATTTGACAGTTTTCCACCATTTTTTCGAGATTTAAGAGTCGTATGTCCGTTTAATGCTGTAATGAGTGTGGTTCCTCGTCTGACAGCTGCGTTAAAAAATGGAGGACGCCGCAATGAGCATTTTTAAGCCATTATGCCGTTCAAAGAGTTTTCTACTTAACACATTGCTTCATCAATTCAAGTGTCATCAAGTGGTATAGATTGAAAATTACGCTGCCGAAAAATTCTGGTTTGGTAACAAAAAAATCTAACATCGTTTCCATCCTTCATGCCCAAATGGCACCTTTCTTTCTTAATTCGTTTGTAAAATATTGATTTTGAAAATTTTTCCTAACTCCGTGGGGAAAGCATGGAAAAAACTAATAAACACTGTATCAAAATTTATATTGCTTAGAAGAATTCTTTTCCCGTTAACTACATGTATAATGGAAAAATAAAATTGTTAATTAAAGCACTAAAAGCAAATCAAAGTAATTCTTTGCATTCTAGAAATGGCTGATACAAATAATGTATTTTCATGAAATAACATTTTTCCAGCAACAATATCATAGCTTTTATGATGCAAGTTATTAACAATCGTTTTTGTTCATCTATGAATATTAATTGAATGGTTTCGTTAACGTTTTATATCACAAAAGGCATTATTGTCTATGCTGCGCCAAACTGTTCAGTTTTAATTTAAGATCGTAATTGTGGCTAAGCAAAATTCTAAACATGTTTTTAGGTTATATTGATTATTGAATCCTTAAAGTTATTTTTAATAACTGATTGATATCAGTCACTGTTTTTCCTACTCGTTGAACTGTTTGCTTTAAATAAGGCAATATTTTTTTATTATTTTTATTGCACAGAAGGCGAGTTTTCTTTTTAAAGAACTCGAATAATTTTTTTCGGAGAAGTGTGAGATCAAAATGCATTTTCTTATGAGATCAAACTGTTTTAGCAAATATGTAAACTTAAATATGTTATCAAAAGAAATATAAGAAATGGGACGGTGAGATGGCTAAATAAAACTATAGAAATATCGCTTGAAACCTACATATTCATATTTGAGCAAAGAGATTATACATTAAAAAATTTTGAATTCTAGAAATGGATGTGTCATCGATTTAAACTACCAATAAAAAAAATACTAACGACCCATAAAAGTCGTCGTTAAAGGAAATGGCCACAGTCAATTTCAACTATAAAGAAGTTTTTTCCGTTCGTCTTTACAGAAGGGAAGTGCTTAAGAAACGAAAACTTTTTCTTCTTTAAAAAAGAGACTATTTACGCAAATCAGTTGTTTTTGTTCAGCAGGTTGTTCGGTACGGGTAGAGATGTTTTTTCGTAACGCATCTGCTCATCAATGACAATCACCATGAGTTTTCTCACAGAAAGCTTGTAAGCAAGTTTTTCAAAACATCTTCAAAACCCCTCAGAGCAATTTAAGTTATCTTTACAGGTCGAGTCAGATAAGCGTATTTTGTAGTTATCTGTTGACACCCGTACTCTGTTCACACTGTGTTTCATGCATAATATTCATTGGAATAATACATCAGAGTTTTAGAATAGTATTCTATCTGACACATTTATCTGTTTCACTCGATAACACGTCTCACCTAGAGTTTCTTGTATAATAGTGAAATAATACATTAAAAGAATCTCGGAATACGATTATGTTTGACACGTTTATCTATTTCCCTGCAAACCCGTTTCACCTAGCTTCATAAATAATATGTATTGAAATAATACATCAACGTGTCCCAAAGTACAGTTCTTGAACTGTTTCTGGATTTTGTCTTATTCTGTGTTGTAACTCTTGCATTTTCTTTGGCAGCAGTCTCAAAAAACAGTTCCTAAACTGTTTTTGGATTTTGTCTCCTTTTGTGTTATAATTGTTGCATTTTCTTGGTTTCTTGGGCAGCAGTCTCAAAATACAGTTCTTAAACTTCTTCTGGATTTTGTCTCATTCTGTGTTTTAACTGTTGCATTTTCTTGGGCAGCATGACGGGACAATCGGGACTGGAACGAATATCTTCGGCTCCAAGGCTGAGCTTTTCGCACCAAGATGTCTTCAACTTGAGAAACCACGATTTATCCCCGCTCTCTCGATCAACTCCAGGAATCTATAGCCCACAAAGAAAACCGCTAGAACTGTCTCAACAGAAACTTAATCTCATTGGCGGCACTCCACCGAAAAGCATTCTTGTCAAACCAAAAGAGGAGCCAGCGCAAGGTAAGATATATGGGCAAACCTCTTCTGTTTCCTCGTAAATCATATATCTTGTGTTATTCTGCTGTTCCTTTGTGATATTTAATTGTATATGATTTAAATTTTACTTGTTTGTTTTAGAAAAAAGTTCAGATGATGAAAAGGAGGAGAAACGATCTTATTATTACAGTGTCCGCTTAGAGCTGCAATTTACAGCCTTCGTGTTTTGTAAGTGTGGTTTCTTAAAATACTTCTTGAAATATTTGAAATATAGCTCCCTTGTTGATTGGTTTGGTTTGGTTTGATAGAGTTTACTGGCGCAAAAACCATTTTTGATTATTCTGCACCAAACACATGGTGTAGGATAAAATCTTAGTCTAGGAGTTCAGTTCGCTTCTTTGTTGAAGATAACATTAACCCATCAACATCGGCCTATTTTTAATCGTTATTTGCATGCAACGTTTGCGGACAGGTTCAAATACTTTTGCGATGAAGAGACTTGCTATTTATATGCAACTTCATTAACGGGTCTATTCTGGTACCCCCGGTTGGGTTGGGAGACGTCACTTTTTCCGCACGTTACCTGCGGAAAAAGTGACGTCCCCCACCCCAACCGGGGGTACCAGAATAGACCCCTTTATCATATAAGTCATTAAATTCTATCTATTATGAAGTAGAATAATTGTTATGTAAAAACTGAGATGCGATTTTTACGTTTTCCCAATGCAAGAGGGTTAATCTGCAGGTTTGTTATAAAGCTGTGCATTCTTTTTTTTTGTGCCGTCATTTTCTGTTACAAATCAAATCTTGTGGGCTAATCGTTTTCTAGTAGCTATCATCTGGAGTTGGGGACGTCACTTTTCCGCTGTTAATGTGCAGAAAATGACGTCTCCCAAATCCCTAAACGGGGTACTCAGAATAGACTCGCAAAATTGGATTTAAATGTGGACGAGTTTTCTGGGTTTGTTTACACATTAAAACCTTGACTTTTCCTCTGGGATGTTGACTTCCGCTTTGAAGATTCGATCCATGGATTTAGTCTATTCTAGGTTTCCTCGTTGCTGGGTTCCGCAACAACGGAACCCAACCCAACTCCCAGGGGTACCAGAATAGACCCCTTAGCATTACACCGGAATTGCGGAGTCCCAGCACTTAAATGTAAACAAACAAAGCAGAAAACTAGTCCATAGCTGTCGCTCTAATTTTTCCAAAAGTGATTTAGCTTTGGTTTTTCAATGCGATAGCCTTTAAAGCTCTTCAAACTAATTCCTTTCCCATACGACTCGCTTCCTAATTTCTAGTAATGACTTCGACGATTTGTAAAATACACAATTCATTTTACTTTTTATCTAAAAGCAAAAACATTTAGAAATTATTTCCTGAAAACATCAAGATAATAATCATCTGTATTTCTGTAACCAATTATATGTTGTAATGGTTAAAACGTTTTAAGCATGAGTATGAAGGGGTGTCTAAAAGTTCCAAGACTATATCAATTGATGAAGTACATTATTTAAGTCCGGATGTCATCTTCTTTAAAACAGTGACCCTGCACAATTTTTACTGGTCGCAGCATTCATGACCCAGATTGAATGAAGCCTGGAAGTCATTTTGAGTAAGCAAATCCACAAGCTTCGGCTATTAGCTCTGAAAATTGTCAGCGGTGTTAAAACGATGACTTTTGAGCTGCGTCTTCATCTGTTGAGGAAGGAAGAAATCTGCAGGAACTTAATCTAGCAAGTAGGGTAGGTGCAGAGGTGATAACATGCTCTGGTTCAAGAGCAACTCGTGAAAGATGAGTTTTCTTTACAGGGGATATTGTAGTCACTGAGAATCTAATTATTCACTCACTACGCATCCGTTGGTTTCCAGAAACACCTAAAAGCGTCACAGTAAAACTTTATTCTGACATTCTGAGGTTGGGAGACCAATTCACGGCGAGAAATGCTACGAATGCAGTCCAACTCGATGAAGTTGCCTCTGTGCTTGAGCCAACAAAAATATTTCTTACAGCTCCATCGTCTCATGGCTATCAAATTCGAGTGGTGCTTATTTTCTCATCACCTCATCCATCTGTTTAATACGAAAAGACATTTTATACACAATAATTATAAGAATGTGCGTGTAAAAAGGCATTAGTTTGGTCGCTAGTTCAGAAACTGTGACGTCGCTATTTGACTTATGTCTCTTAAAAAGCCGTATTTGGAAGATCCTGAAAGGACTGGGTGTTCCTTTGTACCGTCCAACACGTTTGCAGGCATAACTGGCATAACTGGCATGAGATGCTGAGAAAGCTTACACGTGGTGCAACTTTATTCCAGATCATTTAGAGGTCCGGCCAACATTCCTTGCAGACATGATATTGACGAATGAGGCATACTTTTTGGGTAATGACGGGTACAGTATGCAGAACACCCATTACTGTGCTATAGAAAATTCTAGATTTTCCATCGAAGTTCGCCATCAAGTACTCTGGTCGGCTAATGTTTGGTGTGGAATTTTCAGCTCCGCATTTTTATTGGTAATTGCAATCCAAAGTCCAATTGAACTTTATGGTATCAAGAAGGATAAACGCACTTAAATACAGATAAGTGTTACATTCTTCAACGTTTCGTGACGCACAGTTTCTAAAATCGCGACTAAACAAATGTACCTTTCGTGGTTTCCACTCTTAATATTAATGTGTAATTTCGTGATAAATCGAAGATACTCTACAACTTTGTTACTGACTTTTTCTCTCTACCGCGTCTATTACTGTTTTCGAGATAGTAACTCTAACTCCGAATTTTGCTTTGTAAGTGGTCTTATCGCGTAGTTCATACCACTTTAGTATACTTAGACTCCATTTTTATGACTGTAATTGTTGGAGTTCTGGAAATAAGGAGGGGGGTCAGGACTTTAGTGGGCATCTTGTATATTTAACTGTATTTACTGTGTTACTACCATTATTGCACCTTGTTTATTAACTTGCATTTAATTGTATGAAATCTCTTTTTATTCTCTCTTAGTTTTCTAAACATTAAACTGTATTGACGAATTTTAAACTAAAAAATTCCTTATTTCTTATGTTTTCAGTATGCTTCTTCATTATAGTCGTCATTCCATTGTCCATGATCATTGTTGGTAAGTATAAAAATTTATTATCTTATACTGTTGAATTCCTTAAGACTTAATACGAGCCATTTAATTTTTTTTTTATTGAAAGTCTCTAATAGCGTCTCTGAAACTAGAATTATTTTGTCAGAAAAAATTGAAGAAAATAGAATAAAATAAAATAATTGTGCCATAAAAAACAAATAAATTCCGCCTAAAAAATGCAAAATCATGCTTAAAAATTTTCATGTAAAAAAATATAATATGCAAAAATTCCCTCGGTTATTTAATTAGATTTTCTTATTTTATACTTTTTTAATCTCAGTCTCATTTGATAATTTTCGCTTCATTATCTAATACGTAGCAATTTAAATAACTTTAATTGATAATTATATTTAAGGACATTAGACATTTTGTATCATAGCTTTAATTAAATGTTCTGATTTGCAAGTGATGTTGGTAACAACTTCAATCGAGTCAATTTTATGCTCACGTGACATGCTTCAAGCAAGTGTCTTGTCGATTTAAGATTGGAATCAACGGCGCATGTTTCATAGGCAAAAGAACGTGACGTCATACAGCTCAGAGTAAGAAAACTTCCATTTCGTCATTAGATGACATGCGCATTTATGTTTTTCCCAGACTATGACGTCATACAGATTGATTTTAATAGGAGTTGATTTGATTTCTGGCAGGTAAGGATGATCGTAAAAGGATGCTCTTTTTTTTTAAGAGTGAGAGAAATCTACTTACGCTAATTTGATACTCATTTAATCATGAAATAAAGAGTATTTTATGAAAGGTTAGAGGTCATCCTGACGTTAGGATATTTAATCTCTACAAGAAAGACTACTAAATTTTTTTCGATAATTCCATACGTGAAACTAGACATTAGGTTACAACTACGGAATTAAAGCATCTTAATTATCAAAAAAATTTAACTAATATTAAAAATTAAATAATATGGCAACTATAAAACGCAATTGTTATTAATAAATAAAAAAATCTAGTTAATAAATTGAATTAGTCTATTCATTAAATTAAATCTAATTATTAAATGAAATTAAAATAGTTCAAAATTAAATAAAATAATTAAAATATTTATTTTAAATTATGATAAAATTAAAGCAATCGAATTGGGAATCTAGGACGTCACTAGCGCATTGGAAAGTTGCTGGTTTTGGAAAATTAAAATAGAAACAAAAATAGCCCCTAAAATGAAAAAGAAGTATCTAAAAAATGTTGTGCAAAGCACATTTTAAACTCTGACAAAACTTAAATTTAAACAAGGAACACAACAGGAACGAACTCGGAAAAGATTGATAAACCTTCAGTCCTCCTTAATGTTAGAATGGACGCAAAAGCAAAATGTGAAAAGATATTTCAGGAGAAAATCTCAACCAACAAAGAGACGAACATAACTGAAATGGCGAACGGTGAAACAAAATCAAAACGATGAAAAACAGTTTGATCAAATGCTTTTATTAAAATAATAAATGAAAAAAATCAGTTTAATCTACAAGCGAGTTAAAATGGAATAAACAAATTTCAATTCTTTTAAAATTTTGTACTAAAATAATTGTTGTATTTGAAATTATATCATCAAAAATAATTTTATTCATTAAATAATTATTTACTAATAGTTATTCCTATGGCAAAACTCAACTATCAAAAACACTAGCATTATGCCAATGGACGAGCTTTCAATTTGTTTGTTTAAGCATTAAAAAACCTTGAGACTTTATTCATGGGATGTTGACTTGCTTGAAGATTCCATTGTCTTAGCATTACACCGGAATTACGTAGTCCAGGTACCTGGGACGTAAACAAACAAAGCAGAAAACTCCGTCCATAATCAAGGCGAAGAATCCACTGGCACAACCATCCAGCTTGATTATTTAAGCTACATATTAAGTAAATAACTCCACTGCACTAGAAAGGTGATTCCAAACTGAAGGCCAAATGTATTTCGTTGGTTCCAAACATCGAAGCTGCAGTAACATCAAAAAGATACAAAACTACATCAGTTCTTTATGAAGTTTTTTAGGTAGGGCTGGGCATCCCCATTTCATTCTTTTCCAAACACCCAACGATTAAAAAACCACCAGAATTAAGACATTGCAAATATCAAAATATCAAATTATAGTTTGAAGTATGCTTTATAATTTTAACGATTTTAATCTTACCACATCTTCATAAGTAAACCTAACCACAGAGGAAATGAAAAGGAAAATTTACTTTGGGCCACCAAACATATTTACCTTCATACACCATTACGATGGCATTTCCTCACATTGGAATAGAAATTCCTCCAATATACCATATGACCCAAGAGCAAATAGGGATGGCAATACACATTACCAAATTATCTCTCACAATCTGAGAAATCAAGTGAGTCGGCATCCCTTATTTCTTGGTTCATCCTTTGTGGTACTTTCTTGCGGAGAAGATACACCGACCGTATTTAAAATTTCAAATATACGCACTAATACTTTGTACGAGCACCGGGAGCTCCGTTATTTCTAATTTCAGGAAAGGAACACTGACACCTTTGTCGTTTCGAGGTTGTCTTTAAAGCGTAAATGTCGAGGGATGAAACAGGATTGATCGAGGCAGTACTCTGTCCAGGTGTGTAACTATGATGGAGTTTGCTCTAATTATGAGGTTAAGAGGCCTCTCGGAGCTATATACTGGCAATTATTCCCTCCTTCTACCTGAGAATTTCCTGAGCTCTTCTGTTAAAATTAATGCTTCCCACCAACTTACAATTCCTAAGCTTGGTTTGCGGGTATTCATTATTATTTTCAGTATCATGGCTCCCGGACGCCATTTACGTTTATTAAACCACTGTCATGTCTGGCTGCGATAATGTAGGCCAGCACCTTTTACGGCACCTCCTATCCAGACCGCCCAATGCCATTTCAGCTTAGAGATTGTTTCTGCTCGACGGATTTATCGTGTATATCAGGTCGGCGGCGCCACGACGGAAACTTATTAAAGAGGTACTGAACCGCGAACTTTGGCTCTGGAAGCGCTAGATTTACACTAGACAATCTTGGTTCTACTTTCTGACATGATGGAGATTAGTTCCATAAACAATCTCCAATGAATTGGCAAACAATGAAGAATTATCGAAACACTTGTGCAATCTCTTCATCATGTATTTAAAATTAATAATTTAGTTTACTTGATTGCTTTAGTGTCGAAGCTTCGCTAGGGCTATTTTGGCAAGAACTCCTTCAATTCTGAACCAGAATGATGATGAGGACGGTACGTGATAGTTGTTACCTTCTCCTAATTTCATAGCATACCAGCTGTGGGAGAAGTCTGACCTCGATGTTTAATGTACACTAGGCCCCCGTGAATTGGGTTGATCTTTGTAACCAAGTGTCGAACCCTGACCTCCGATCCCAACACCGAAACTGCCAGTAAGCCGTTGTGATCCTTAAATTTAATAAAATAAATTAGTGGATTATAAGGAAATGCCAACATACTAGTCATGAATCCTATAATGTAAACTAACATAATACGACAAAAAATCTTCCTCATTTTGCCTGTGTTTAAATTTAGTAACCACTGATCGATATTTCCATAAAGAATCTATGAAATATTCAATTCCATATTCTTAACTATCATTTTCTCTCTCTCAAAACGAATGAATATTTCCATAAATGTCTTCTAAGATTAACTATGTCAAATATGTTTGAATGTTAATAAAAATCCAAAACTATTAGTTACCTACGGGTGTATTATAACTAAAGGAAAGAAATAGTTTTCAGTTGCTATTGGATAGATATTTCTGAAGTGTTTTAATTCTTGAGATATTTTATATGACCTAGTAAAATATCTCCAGTAATAACCTTCTTGCGATTTTAGAACATATTTTCTTCTTTTCAAACTTGGAAGAAACATGATTAAAAAAGTGCCTGGGGCTGTAAATTTTAATATTTAATAAAGTTGTTATAATTGAAAGTTGAACTATTCAGTATATTCTAGAACTGGTTCTGGTAAATGAAAACAAAAATTTCACTGGTATAGTTCCAAGTGGATAAAGTGTCCAACGAAAAACAGGAAAAGAGGAAGGAAAGAAGAAAGAAAAATGTTAGTTAAAATTTATCAATCAACAGCGTTTCTAGTTAAACCAAAACAAATTCAAATTAGCTATTCAATAATTTAAAAAATCTGCAAAAAATCACTCCCATTATTGAGCAGCGCCACATAGTGACGAAAAAATTTAACTTCTTTCTTTCTTCATTTTTCCTGTTTCTTACAGCGCATGAGTTATACTCATATTCTAGTGAAATTTGCTTCATTCTGAGACGTAAAACCGGCTTTAGAGCCTTCTGAATAGGTGTGAACTTTAATTACAAATAACCCTGACAATCTTAAAACTACGAACCTATCAAAATGACCTTATCTCACTTTTTTTCATATTTAACCCTTTATGGTCCTGATGGACATTAAAGTCTCCACTTCTTACTAATAATGCTTATATCTTGTATTATGACCTTCTTTCCATGGAATCTGCAAAAAATACGCTGAAATACGCTAGTTCTAACACAGCAAGCAGTAGATAGCAGTTGAAGGCAGGAATTTAAAAATTCACATTAATTTAATTACTAAGTTATTTCAATAATTAAAAGTTTTCTTCCTGGGGTTATTCTGCCTGATAACTTATCTTAATAGTTCAAAGATAAAATTGCAAATTGTAAATTCATTTGGGACATAAAGGGTTAAACCTTTAAAAATCGAAACGGTTTTCCCGCCGTTAAAATGATAAGCATCTGATCGCCTTGAACTTGTGTGAAAATAGATAGGCTTTCATCGTACCGAAAATAGATAGGTTCGCTTTCTTTAATCTCATACCTTGGCCCTCGCCTTACCCTCCTTCACTCTTTAGTTCTAGTGTTGGTCGATTATTCTTCATTAGGAATTGCTTAGGATTATTAATTTTCATTAGAATAGAATTTGGACTACGATACAAACGATTTTCATACACCAAAGTAAAAGTATAAAAGTTATGGATTTGTAGCTTCATGATCTGAAATAGCTGCGTTGTTTTCATCCATAATCGTGGTCCTTATCTTATACTCTAATTCTGCGCCTCCTAGCGCATATTTGGTGGAGAAATAAAAAATCAAATCTTCCAGCATGCAAGTTTATATATAGCGTATAGTCATTATAATAATAATTTTCATTACAGTTGATGATCAACCTTTTTATGCTGTTTTTTATCTAAAAGTCTTCTGGAAGAAAATTATTACTATGCTATTAATAAATTCTTTTTCGTAAAGCATTTCGAGTGTAATTTTCAAAAATTCAATGCTTAAAAAGATCTATTTTTCTATATTTCCAGAACGTACTAAATCTATATAACATTTTCTCGTTTGATCTGGAAACAATAAGGGTTTCATGAGTTATATTCTCAGGAATGAAAATATTTGAATTGTCAAATCAATTGATGAGTGAGTTAAGGCAAAATAGGGAAGTTTCATTATAAGGGTCAGAAAAGTCTTATGCTTTTAGAGCGAAAGTGGATATGAAACAAGTCATTTTTTGTATAGAACATGGAAACGCAAAGGAGTCCACTCAGGGATCTTTGTCAGTGAATTAAGTAAAAGAAAAGACATACAGTCAAACTTGGATAATTCGAAGTGAGGGACCGAGAAAAGCTGAAATGTCCAAAAATTCGATTATTAGATATATCTCTCCAACAGAAGAGATAAATAAAAAAGATTAACTACGACAAAGATTATATTAATGTAAACTATTATCTAAGAATACCATTACATTTTCTTTCTATTAAATCAAACATTTTTTACTACTTAATTAGATTACACTTTAAAAAAAAGGCAGATATTTCTAATTGCTCTGGAATGCAATCTTCTATCCATAGCATGTGATTCAACCTATCAATTGCTAAAAAATAGATCTTCTACATTAGACTGACCTCGAAAAACGTCGAAATTCATTCTGGGAGTGCACCATAGCTCTTATCGCACTAGGTAGGCTTTTTGTATTCCTTGACCTCTCATCCCAGATAGTCCGTCCTCAGCTTTGAGAATTGTTCACCGCCATTGAGCATAATGTCCATACAAGTTGACTCCTGCCACACAAAACACATTTTGTCCATTGCCACTTGAGTCCCTTTACTACAAGATTATAGTGTATATGGAATTTACATCTCCAATTATCGACAGCCAGCTGGAGATCATTTCATCAAAAGTTTTCCACTCATTTACCTCCTCAGTTTTCCTTTTCTTACAAATCCGCCCTTTATACTCGATGTACCTGTAATTATTTTTAAGGCAACGTAGGAAATATATAGAATTATCCAAAATAAAATGAATTATCCACCGATTTTTACACTATTTAATACAGAATTCCTAGGACTGAGAAATTTCACGTTATCCAGAAATTGAATTAAAACAAGTTCGAATTATCCTAGAATTGACTCGTAGCTTCAAATAATGTCATACAGATTTTAATGAAATAAATGTTTATCAATAGAGCAACAATCCAGTTGCATGATAATATGATGCGAAGCGTGATCTTCTTCAGATGGCACGCCGTTTGAACACCTAATCATATTCCAAATGTTTGTTGTTGATACTGGCGTCGATACTTGCTGGCTATTATAGTTTGGTCATGCCGCATATGACTTGTAAATGTTATTTATGCAGCTGTGCTTGTCTCATTGTAAATTTGCATCCATTCAATTCCTAATTGACATTTATTTATTGTTCTTTTTTTACTTTTCAATCATTTCTACGCGCCGCCCTGGTAGAGACACCCCCTTTGTCGTTTCCACCTCATGTTCGCATTGCGGAATATGCTTCTGTTTCTTGTGTTCCTACCTAGCCTTAAGTTTTAGAGCGACCTTTCTGAACATCTTACATGAAGTTCAGAGGTCAGGGATGCAGTCTTGATAGAGACAGAATTCTTGGCCACAGCTCTCAAACTCGCAATATGATAATTCTGCGAATTGCGAACTCATAATCTTTCTCAAATGTTGTTTCTGAGCAAGATTGAATATCAAAAATATCGTAAGTCAAATTTTACAAAAGCATTTAAAGCGAGTAAACATCTAGAGAGGACTACAATTGCTCTTAAATTTCTAACCTATGTGATATACAATTGTACGCGTCATCAAGCAGCCCATGTCTACATTAGTTCTGTGTTACATCAAAATTTGTATGTTTTGTTGTGTGATGTTTGAATACGCCATTTTGATATAACTAGCGTACAATTTATCATTCAAAGATTTATTGTATCAACAAAAAGCTCGTTGATGTAATTTTATTAAAAACATAGTATTCCTTGAACATATTTGCCAAAATGTTTTATTGTAAAAACAGCGTATGTATCTATACTCATCTGCTCTAAATTACTGTATGTGATATATGTTTGTCTGTACTGCTTTTACAGTAAAATTATACGTCACTAGAGGTCCCAGCTGTTACTCCAAATCAATTTGTATTTTGATTTGTGTCGTTTTCATTTACACATTTTGATATAAGAAGACTATATATCATCTGAGATGCATTGTAATTGTACTGGAAACAAACAGCTCTTGAGATTAATTTTATTAAAAAAATGTCAAGTATTTTGAACACCTTTGCCAAATGTTTATTGAAGAAAACACTGGGAGTATTAGCTCATCCTATCTAAATTACTGTATATGATACTATATATGTTCTATGTCTCCTCACAAAAATGACATGTCACTAGATAGTCCCATTGTTACACTCAAGTACTTTTGTATGTTTTGATTTGTGTGGTTTTGACATACGACACTTTATGCATACACAGCGACGATATATCATTACAGAGATTTTATTGTAATCGGTACAAAACGCTGTTGAGGTTAATCTTTTAAAAAGAACGTCGAGCATCTTAAATTCATAGCCTAGACGCGTAGATGTGAAATATATTTATTTTCCCTCTTAAAAAATATTTTGTCCGTTTTCAGGACAGAATATCTTTTTCGAGAGATCCCATATGTAAAGAATATATGAGAGAATTATATTAAATATTGGCAGATTATGCCAAATTATTTGCATTCCAGTGATATTCATTTTAAAACACTTTTATTTAATTAACTTGTCATGCTTGTATGGACGGGATATTGTGACTAGCTCACTCAATTCCTGATGTGCTAGAGGTTTGAAACTGTAATACTTGTATTCCACGTGGCAAACACACTATTTTCTACATTTTCAGAACTTAAATTAATCAGTAATCATTAATCAAATTGATTTTAACTTTAAAGCACCCAATTTGGTAGTAAAAGTTTAGCATATAACTCTCACGCTTAAAAAAGTGGAAATAATGAAATAGTAAATCTTTGTTCTGTTTGGTAAGTTAATAAAAAGTGTTTATTAAAAACTTTTCCTTCCTGTCTAAAAACGTTTATATATGTACTACTTTCGTATCAATTCTAAAGATATTTTCAAAATATATGTGGCATAGGATATTATGATCAAGCATATGATATTACACATCAATAGAGCACATAGCGATAGTGTTGCCTTATAGATACTGCATTTATGAGCCGTTAGTAATGAAACGATTAACATTTCAATGGTTATTTTAGCATAGCTAGAATGCCATGTGCAAACCGGAAAGTCATCAAATTAATATACAAAATTTATGCAACAAAATAAAACTATTTTTTTTCCTTGATGTAACAAGAGGTTCACATTTTATTTGTTTTCTAAGAAAAGGCATAGACCTTGATAGTGTATAACCTTTCATTTCCCTTTACTTATTTTGAATAAAAATTGTTAAGGAACTCTTCATTTTTTCAAAACTAAAATTTGTATTTTGAGGAATGCACGTCTTTTAAACAATAGTCTCATCATGACTTTTTCATACTTTCTTTGCCAGTAAATGGCATTTGTCATTCTTATAGAATTCTCTAGGTATTTATATAATGCCTAGAGAAAGTATATAATAATTCCTCATATTTCATACCTTCTCAAAACGCCTCGGTATTCTATAAAATGCCTAGGTATTCTATAGAACAGACGGCGTTTCATAAATTGTCGCTAATATATACATTATAATACGTAACACGTTAATGCTTTGAAATTATGTGAGAATTTTTCTCCACTGTAGTTTTTCAGATTTTTGAAATGGAGTCTCACTAACCCCAGAATGAAATCTTAGGTCCAAATACTTTAATGAAGAGTTACCATAGCTAGAATGAACGGAAACAGTGTAAGAAAGTGAAAATAAAAGTGCTTTCTATGAGTAAGAACTATTTCTAAGAAGCTGAAGCACAGCGGATAAGATAACTGCTATGATTATTGCATTGTTCAGTTTTATCATCGATTTCTTGAAGTAAAGGAATTTTCCTTTTTTTCCTAGTTGAAAATATTTCAAGCACAACTTCTTAGAAGATTAGGATTCTAATCAGTGCTTTTTGAATGAATTCTGAATTCATTTCAAGGACGTTTCCCTGTTGTATCCATCCTAACAATCAGATGCAAATAATATTATTTTTTCCTGTCAAGAAGAATAGAGCTCTCAAGTTTAGATAGATAATCATAAATACTGCGTAATGTATTTAGCTCAAGAAAAATTAGGAACTTGGGGATGCTTTATAATGATATTGAAACAAAGATCAAGATTAAAATAACTTTCATTTATTTTTATTTGGAACCTCTTCCTTTTAATATCGTTTCGTTCCGTTGCGTTTAATATATCATTAAAAAACTAAAACATGCTGGTTATTCATATGTTGGTAAAAATATCTAAAAAAAATTTATTTTACAAAAGTATGTAAAAAAATCTTAAAAATTGCATGAATGTGTACATTTAAGCTTAATAAATAACCTTATATTAGTGGTCAAGTTTTCTATTTTATTTTTCACTGCTTTTTATTAGTTTTAAAATTTTTTGACCTATCTACGAAGGAGACATAACAATCAAAGGATCTTTTGCATTTTAAAAGAAAGCATAATTGTCTAATTATTGGGCAGATTTGGCACATGTTTATTTCTTATAATTAAACAATAAAATTAGTTATTTAAAGCCAGTGCAAAAATACTTAAAATTTTATAATTAATAGCACTTTTTATATAATGGCACTGACTGTGCATTAGTTAAATAATATTTACAAACAATTTCAAATAAATGAAAGTCGACATTTTGCAGGAAAGTAATCAATTATATACTAAATTAAGGAATATCATATATTTATCTATTAATAAAAATTCTAGCAAGTCTCGTATTAAGTTTCTTCTACTCTCTTTTCTTCTGAATTTGAGCGTCTGACTGCTGTGTCTTTTTATTTTTTGGTATTCCCATTTTTCTAAAAATAAATTTAGCTATTAAAATATACATTATTGAAGCTTTAATATTATAAATATTCTATATGAATTGTTTACTTTGATTCTTTTCGAGAATATAATTTAAATTTTAATTTAATAAATACAAAATAAAATCACTAAATTTCATAAAAATATATCTACCAAAGAACTTTTAATTGATATTATTTTAATTTATCTAACTCTATCATGATTTTTGAGATTTTGTCTCTTTCATTGACAATGCCATCTTCACTGCGGAGATGCTGTGTCCGCGGCGGAGACAAAAACTAAGTTTTGAATTTTTAAGTGCTTTGGTTTTTACGTGGCTAAAGTGGTACACTTATTTTTATTAAATTCAATACTAAACCTATCAAAATTAAGTATTTTAATTATAAATTACATTTTTCGTAACTTATTTATGATGTCCACGGAGTGGACGCTGAAAACTTTACCAAGCTCTAAATGGAACTAATAAATTGGAATATATTCAATAAATTCGCAATAGAATGAAAATTTTTCCCTTAAAGAACAAATTGTCTGCCTCTCTTATAAACTCTTTCATGATGATTTGACATGAGCTGCCATTTATGATATTTTTTTAAAGTTAGTTTCTTTGTCCACGGAGGGAGACGTATTTGACTGGGGACAACGTGTAAAAATTAATTACTAAGTAAAAATAATTTTAAAAAATGTTAGGTTAGAACTTAACTAGAGACTTTAAACTAGTTAACACTGAAGAAAATGAATTTTTTTTAAAGAATTGCTTTAGTGCCAGTAAATTTTATTTTGAATTTCATGTGTAGGGACGTCCACTGAGGAGACTTTTGTCTTATATTCATTGAAAAATGAGAGTTAAATAGTAAAACTGTTTTAGTAGAAACTTATTGAATAGCTTTCTTAAAACTTAAATTATACATATCAACAAAAATATTAGGAAATTTGTTGCACTTTCTAATTTTTATCACCCTGGAACTGTAGAAAGCACCTTTTCGTGAGAATAACCCATGCATACCATGGATTTTTACAGAATATCTTCTTATATTTAACTCTACTTCTCTTAAATTTGTAAAGGTGGACTTTGGTAATCAGTTTTTCGCTCTCTTTCAGAGGTTATAAAAACCTAAAATACTGTACAGCTATGTGTCCCCGATGACAATACAATATTCTAATATTTTCAGAACTTAATAATTAATTAATCGCTTTATTTTATTTACTTTTGATTCAATACGAGAGATGTCATCTCATAGTGAATTTGAAATAAATTGATTGCAAGATTCCGTACTAATTATAATAATGATTAATGGAATAAATAAAAGACTTAAAAGTAGAATAAAGAAGAAGTAATAAGAATAAAGAAGTCTTTTAATTCTTTCGACCCGAATTTTACATGATTAAAATTTAACTATGAAAAGTAGTTTAATTAACCTTTCCAGTCCCAGTGATTCCATTTGGAATCATCATTTTCATTATTTTTTTGTTCGTCATCTAAACCTGCCTCTGATACCAAATGGGCATCATTAAATTCTCCGCATTTTCCTCTTTTTATTCTTACCAATAAATGGCTGCACTATCGATTTTATCTATTCAAAAATTGCCTTCTTGAACTTCAATTCATTCAGCGAAAATAATAAATAAATATTAAAATAATTTTAACATATTAAATAATAAAAATTAATAAAAATAAAAATAATTAATTTTAACATAATTTAAATGAAATTACAGGTACAATTTCATTCTTATTATTTTTAAATATGTTAAAATATTTTATTTTAGCTGATTTAAAAAATATATATATTAAAATTTTTTATGTTCCGTTTTTTTTCTTTTTCTTCTTTCTTATTTTTTTTTCTTTTTGAACTTTCATCTTAGGACCAAAATGAGTACATTTCCCAAATTTCAGGATTTTAGAATAAATAATTCTATGATTGGGACTGAAAGGGTTAATGTTGACAAAAAAAAAATGTAAAAGTAGGATTTAATTACCCAATAAGGAATGAAGTCTAATTTCCATAACGTATTTGCCCATTAGGGTTGAAAGGGTTAAAGTATGCTTTTATTAGCTTACTTTATGACGGAAAATATTTTTTAAATCAAAAATATGAAGGTGAAAGCCAAATCGCAAAAGCGTGATTCATTAAAAACAATACGAATAGAAATTAAGTACGTTGAATAAAAAAAGAAAGAAAATTCGTAAACATCCATTAAAAAGTAAAATATGAATGTGCTTAAAATTCCAACTTCCTAAGAGTACTTTTTTATCGACGTCTCATGCTTTGAATATTTTTTTCACCAAAATTCCAGACTTTCACCGAATTCCATAACAAAAAAATTTTTTGTAATTTTAGTACAATAATAAAAGTGCACTTTTCAACATATTTTATTATTATTATTTTATGACCGTAATATTAACTGATAGAATGCATTATTTAAAATTTTTGTTTAAAACTATTATTGTATTTTGCAGGTAGTGCTTACATGTACAGTTGCCCGGCTCAAGCCATGATACCAGTCTTTCTAGTTGTTGGAGGTGCTAGCTTTTTATCCTCTATTGTATTATTAAGAAAACTTAATACGATGTACAAAGAAAGTGATGAAGATGAAGATTGCTACAAGAAATTCTTTTTAGTCGTAGTGCTCTTCCACATAGGATGGTTCATTGCAGGTACGTGAGATTTTTTTTAAATTACAATTTAAATTTTCTAAATACACTTCTCTAAATTAAAGACAATCTACCAATTTTTAAATGCATTTTTCATCCTCAATATTCAGGCCTTAATGCACTGAAATTCCAGAACACAAAAGATTAAATAAAAAAACCAGATGTTCTAGTTTCTGCAGATGTTCTGTTTCCATTGTGCTGTAGTTTCTGCAGATTTTCTGTTTCATTTGTGTTGTAGTTTCTGCAGATATTCTGTTTCGATTGTTTTGTAGTTTCTGCAGATTCTCTATTTCCGTTCTGCTGTAATTTCTCCAACGCAGGTATTCTAAAAGAAAACCAAGCTTTCTCACAAATGGAATTCTCTCAATTTGATTCCTCAACTTTTTAATAAATGGCGTGCAATACAGAATTGCAGTAAGATAATTTAATTATTTTTTTCAAACCAAAATTTGCCGTTGTAAATATCGCATATCATTTCCCCGTTGATTATGATCTTTTCAAAAACAAATCAAGTTTTCAAAACAATGATATAATGTTTATGGAAATGTATATATACTTAAATGAATCAGCTACATATCAGATATAATTTTAAAACAAATGCTTCCCTATACTGATTTTGATAAACATTTATAGAATTTGACAAATAATAATTCTTGAACGTTCTGTATCAGATATGTTCCTTTACGTAAAAATCGGTGATAGTTAACATGCTATTAATTCAGCAATTTTAGCTCTAACACACTTTCATTACCTACAGAACACAGAACACCACTCCATACCTCTGCACCTCGAATCAGAATAGCTGATTCTTTAAGCAGTAATCCTACATCCAGATAGGTATGGAGCGTCTTTTTATTCAAAAAGAAGAAAAAAAAAACATTACATATCTGGGAAAAAAGCGAAGGGAAAAAAGAAATTAATTAAAACTAAAGTACAAATATAAAAATTAATACTTAAAAGCTTACTTACACACATTTGATCGCTACAAAGCCCTATATGCATAAATACAAAACAGATGGTAAGGTCTGGAAAAAAATGTCAAGATGCCCATAAACAGTGTTTTTTTTTCAACTTTTTTTTGCTTGAGAATAGTTCAAAAAACATTTTGAAGAGGGAGGAAAAACATTCACAAGTTTCTCAGGAAGTACTAAAAGTTTAATTTCAAGTGTCCAAGAGAAAAGTACTGAAGTGCGCTTTCCGTTAGACTAGGATGTTCTGATGAAGAGGGAGTAGGTGTTATTAATACTGTTGTCGAAGAGAAGGAGAATTGTTAAGTCGTTGGCAGGAAGAGATGGCCATTATGATGCATAAATTTTATCATTTTGTGAATTTTCTTCCTTGAGAGTGTATTAGAAGCAACCCTTTTCAACCATTCTTGCAAGAGGTTTGTCGTAGGTTTCCTCATATGCCAAGACAATGTAAGGATGCACTCAGTTGCGTAGTGCAATGCTGTACCAATTTCTCCGCAGTTACAAAAGTTATTGTTGATGAGTTCAAACCTATGGCAGGAAGACATGACCATTATGATGAATAAATTGTATCATATTGTGAATTTTCTGCCTTGAGAGTGTATTAGAAGCAACCCTTTTCAACCGTTCTTGCAAGAGGTTTGTCGTAGGCTTCCTCAGATGCCAAAACGATGAAAGGATGCATCCAGTGGCATAGTGCGATGCTGTACCAATTTCTCCGCGGCTGGAAAAGTTATTGTTGATGAGTCCGAACCTATGGAGCTGGAAAAGGTCCATGTTCGGAGAAGAAAATTGTATCTTCCCTAATCCAGTTGGAAGATCGCAGGCTCACTCGTGGTAAAATTGCAAAGACTTGGCGGCCAGTATCACCTTGATCCCAAAGACCATTTACGCAGAGCATAAAGTCTATCAAAATCAAATTATCTGTCCTAAGTATGCCGTATTCTAAAAATATCTCTTACTGTCACGAAATGTTATGTTGTTTATTAAACAGTTTTTAAATATGTATAACGTACAGGACTCAAAATGCTTTTTTCTTATTTTTTAGGTTGTTATTGGGTTTATGGAGCGTATGCACCAAATTACTTCGATGAATCCAGCCAGTCATATTGCCATAAGACTCTTTATTTATATGCATTTTGGCTTTTAAATTCCATTTTTCTTACATTGTCCTTGTTTGCTGTTTTATTCACAGTTTATATTTTATTTGGAAGAGAACAAAATCAAGAAATCGGCACTAAAGTTTGATTGTCGTGATTCAAAAGTTAATTTTAAGTTAACAAGTTAACTGTGATTCAAAAGTAATAGTGGCTGTGAAAGTCACAGATCTACTACGCACAGAAAAACAAAACATCATAAAGGATATGAATACTGACTGGATGAACAATCCAAAATCTATATCATTTCACATCTAAACTGCATTCAGTAGTATAGGAAATATTGTAGAGATGTGCAAAAAATTTTCATTTGTTGCACACCTCAAAATTTTCTGCGTGAAGTGCAAAAGAAACATGAAACATCTGCATTCAAAAAATTCGAGAAATTCAAAACTTTTATTACATTTAATGAAACTTAAAGTGTACTCCATTTAATCCATACGTAATTTTTGTGGTGATGGCTAAACTTTCATTGATTTTTCTTAAATATTTCTTTGAAACATTATTGCTTAGAGTTAACCATTACAGAGCATCCAGAATTTTTTATCAAGTGATGGTATTTATTTATCAGTTAAAATTTTCAAATGGAAACACATTCTACTTTGTAAATGATTTTAGTAGATAACTGGGGGGAAATACTTTTCTATCAAAGAAAATTTTCATCCGTCCCATTTTTCAAAATCACTCAGGAATGTTCCTAAATGTATTTGCAGTTCTTAAAAGTTTTTTTTGTGAGTGGAATTATCATCAAGAGATCTATGAGAAAATGCATACGTTCTTGCTCTTGGACATGAAACTAACTGGCTGTAATATTCCGTAGTCCAAAATGAGTTTCTCATTCGAATATAGAAATGAAAGAAGTATAAGTCTGTAATGGCTTCAATGAGTTAAACTAGTATATGTCAAAAAAATAAATCATCTGATAAATTAAGGCTAAAATGCTTAGGTGCAAACATGAGTCTAGAGTGCAAGTTAAGATATTTCTTTCTAGTATTTAAAAAATTAATTCTCAAAAACAGGAGCCTGGAGTGTAATCCAAGACACTTCCCAGATTTTCGATTAGTTTCTAGGAACTTTAACATACGGAAAATATTAAATGGTATTAAATTACTACTTTTCACGTGTTAAACGGCATTAATCCTTAAATGCATATTATTGAGAAAAGCCTGCAAAATGTTTTTTTTTGTCCCATCATTTTTTAAAAAATAAATACTTTAATATAAAACTAAGATTTCTTTCAATATTTTCTCGTTAATAATGTTTAAAAATTAAATTTTAAAATATAACTCAGATTTTAATTATTTTTTCAAGTGATCTACAATGTATAAACTAACTAAAAATGTTTTTAAACATATATTAAAAATCATGCATTTAAGGGTTAAATTTAGTCGCATGAGTAATACATGACTGAAACTTGTTCTTTGCAATTAGCAATACAATGCTTAGGGTCTACATCCACCATTTCGAAATTTTTTAACCAATTAAACTATATTCTTTGAGAAGAAATGCATCATAGATTTTACATATTAAATAGAACTCCTGAGAATTAGCAAGAATTAGAGTGAGATATAAATTTAACTTCAAAATACATCAAAACTAAAAGTCTTTTTGAAATATTTTACTTGTAAGTCTGCATAAATATGCTTGCCAGGTTTCGCCACATTTATGTCAATCACTTATATCAGATGTAAGCCGTTAATTTCTTCACAACATGTTTCATACCACTAACACTGTCTATAATTTCAGTAAAATAATAATGATAATGATAATAACGATAATGACAGAACATTTTGGAAAACTTGTATTTGAAAGCAAAATGTTTTTCACTAGGTAAGAACTCAGCAAATGTTATCTTATCTTTATTTTCAGCATATTCATGTAACATTGAGATGTGGAGTTATTATGTACATCCGTAGGGATATCCAATAATATCCGTTCTCTTAAAAACAACAAGAAACATATATATGTAAAATAAAGCATCTGTTAGTTTTGTGTGTGATTCATGCAAATGTGTCTGTTTCAAATTCACTCATTTTTTACGCGAAGTATTTATCAAAAGTAACAAACTAAAAACAAAAATGTCAGTTTGTGTGTAATATGGCGCCAAGTAAACACGAGTTTGAGAGATTATTTTGAATTTCTAATGAAACACTGTTATTTTTAAAACTATTATTTTTAGGAGAATTTGATTTTAAATGAAAATACATTAGTTTCGATTCGAAAATACAAACAGTTAACACATTATTGATAATATGAAAATATAATTTCAACTTTAAATTAATAAAATGTTACAAAATTAAAGATCGCTCAAAAGGAAAAAAATCTAATATGTTTGTAAGTGGAACTAAGATGTATTATAGTAATGATTTATTACGACATAGCGCATAATGAACCAATGGTCACATAGCTTGTCATTAAAAGAAATATAGGCACAAAAAACCTATAATATGAAATTATTTAATTCATTTATACTGGAGAAAAAGGCGGTTGCAAACAGAAAGAAAATTTACTTCTAAAACTATAGAAAAAATTACTTACCTTGACGTTAAAGAGGCTTAGTATTATCTGGGCTTTCAACTATAGGGTGAAATTAGTCTTAAGTTAATGGTTACATAAAATAAGTTTTAACCCTTAAAAGCCTGATTTTTTAAAAATTGATTTTAAAATGTTTTTAGACTTTCATTCCGTGAATAAAGTATAGGAAAAATACTTTAAAAATCCTATTTTGTTTTAAATATAGTTTATGGCTAAAAACAGTTTGTTACCAACTGACAACACTGGGCTTTATTTCAGAAAAAAAATTCATTGATAAAAATCTATAATTACAAGATACTAACACAGATAAGTTTTAATAAATAATAATACAGATAAGGAATGTCCTTCAGCATTATACAATAAAATATGGTATTCTCAATCGAACAAACAAAGCTAAAAAGATGCAGCCCCAAGTGAAAAACATTAATTTATTTTTATTTTTTTATCAGCACTCAGGTTACCATCTATATGATGTAAATTGATTTAATAAAAATTTCAGTATGTATCCTATTGGAAACAACAGGCATTGGAGCTTCAGTCTTATTCTCAAGATATTAGAAGGCAGAATTGGGTATGTTGCTTAAAGGCAACATTGGGCCTTTAAGGGTTAAAAGAAGGTGCGTAACTGTATTTCAAAATCATATTCCTTTGCTTATAATTCAAAATAAAAACCATTATTAAACAATATTATATTCAAATATGAAGCTATGTTTTATGAGAATTGCAGCGAAAAAATTTGGTAGCCGTTACTGAATAAACACTCTGGAAAATGCAGTCAACATGAATATTTACTGTACACAAATTCAACATTGATAAGAATACATTGATAACATGTAAAGAACCGAGCAAAGACTCTCCGATTACATAACATGTTCAGTAGCTACAACGAATCCATCTAATAACAAGCATTTTCAAAAAAGGATTATCACAATGAATACTTTGCTTTAACACGATAGTTAATTTTCAAAAGTCAAATCACAGATTTCATAGTTCTCTTCCTCCGTGTTGATGACTGTGGTGTCACACTGTGAGGCCACTGACTCTTGACTCCCAGTCTTGGTCAGTGTCTGAAATTTTTTAGGGAACGGAGAAGTCCACCTCTCTTCACTGCTTTCATAATCAGCTTCTGATGGTGGATCACTGGTGTTAACAGCAACATCTGACATATCGACGGTAGCACTGACAAATGATTGCTCTACAACAGCATCGGGGTTGAGAGACGATAAACTACAAGGAGAAGTGGCTCTGTCTTCTCGTCTGGAGATGGCCACTCGGACACTGGAGTGACGTCTTTGGTTTTGGACTAAGACGATGTCATGTTCCGTTAAACTTTGGCGTGGCCTGAAGAAGTCGTCGTCGTCGATTTCAAGCACGCTTTCTTGACTTCCTGTGTACTGTAAAAGTATATCATTAGAATTTTGAAATAAAGTTCATTTTGAAAACGGGATTTAAAAATTTTTTAGTGATACTGTATTCTCAGATTTAGAGGAGGAATGGAGTCAATTCATGCTCACGTTATGAATATCTTATAGGGTAATTATAAAGAGTAACACCAAACCAGCAATGTTTGCAGAGTGATTGAAAGATCGAGTCGTCACGAATAATAATAACAAGCGTCGTCGTTCAGGCAAAAGTCACCAAGTCCGAAACTGTAATTTCGAGATGTGGCCAGTTTAAACTTAATTAATTTTGAGTCGTTATGATTATTAGTAAAAATTATTTTACAGATTTCTAGCTCTTACGGTTGACTTAGTGATGTTTAGATAACAGGTTTCTATCACGAAATAATTAATCGCAAATTCTAATTGACTGTCGTTGTTCGTCAAAAGTTTTTGGGGGACATAGCGGCTTCTGCCTGAACGACGACGCTCGGGTACTGAGATCAGTTATAAAATGGCCATCACTGGCCCACGCATCAACTCCTTCTGAGATTAGCATACATCAAGTAGGCAGCGTCAATTTGTTTCTCGAATCCTTGTACATCTCGGAGAAGGAAAAAGGACCTAATGTCACATCTCAGAGTAGTGCAATTTTGATGGTAGATGAGATTCACAATTAGTTACGTTTATTATGTGATTGTGACGTCACGTAAATTGACTTCATTCACTTTACTGACCCATGGAAAAGCAGATGTGTAACGCACAACAGCTTTAAAATAAACCTTTTTCTAAAAGGTTTGTGAGAGCTAATATTAAACAAAAACGAAAATTTGCAATTAAGAAACAGCAAAAGAAAGCATACTTATAAACTTGCAGAAAGACGTATATCGCAATTTTTAAAGCTCTTTTTGAAAAACATGAATAGTTAAAGGTATAAAATTAAAACTAAATTATGAAGATGGCGAATTTCAAATCAAAAATTGTACTTACAACTAATCCAAAATGTAAAAGAATATCCAGTTTGCACATCGGACAAGACCTCTGTTCTAACAACCAAGGGTCAATGCAAATTTTATGAAAGCAATGCCTGTAAGAAGGATGTTAAGAAGCACTTAGTATAAGCCTTTATTGTTTCATATCAGCAAAATATAAGCATTTTTACTATTAGTATTTATTTCTTCTTAATGATTATATATTGTGGTTGAATTTCATATAATTACATCTGAGTGTATCAGAAGGCTCTGAGATTAGCTTTGCAGAGCACCAACAAACGGAAGCACAGGATTGCGCTTGAAGCAATAATGATTGAATTCTTGGTAATGCAGTTTTCGAAGTAGCATCGTTCTGTAAACATCGGGAGTTGTTATAATAGAGTTTTTGTAATAAGGTATGTGTGGTAATCTTCGATTAGCTTAGTCGCACACTCCTGGTGAATCAAACAACTCCTGATGTTAGTTCAGGTATAAGCGATACATCTTTTATTTGTCGTTTACTAGTTCTGTAGAGAATCAACAAATGAAAACACAGGAATTCTCTTGCATAAATTTTGGTAAGGCCGTGAGAGAAGAGATATATCTGTGTGAACATCGAGAGTTTTTATAATGGTGTTTTTAACTTTACTTGTGTGGGGTAGTCTCCGATTACCTTAGCTGCATTCTCCTGATGAATCTACCAACTCCTGATATTAACATGCTATCTAGGAAAGACATTGACAAGACATCATTGCTAAGTTAACATTAGGAGTTGTGGTAATGGTGTTTTTGTATTCACTGTGTGTGGTAATCGTAGATTACTTTAATCACACTCTCCTGTTGGATTGAACAACTCCCGATGTTAACACTGCGATAAGATATACGCTTTTTAAAAATTGTAAGTTTCAAAATAAACGAGATTTTGAATGAAATGCGGTATTTCGAATGATAAAGGAAATAACTAATTTATTTTTCATTAACACTAGAAAAAAATTTAATTTTTTCACGAACAATTTAAAAATTACTTTTTAAGAGTTTTCTCTATTGAAAGTAGAAATATAGAAAAATTTGAAATTCAATGAAAATTTTTAAGCAGTTGATAGATACGAAGTGCATATTTTAGCACAGCAGGGTCAGCGGTGAACAAGCTGTATCTACCAATTTTCTTACTTAAAAGTTTTATATTTTCCAACTCGATGTCTATGCAAAGAGAAGTTGAAAAACATTCATTTAAAATAAACTCCAAATCATTCCTCAAATATACTCACGTTACACATACAGCACTTCAAAACTAAGTACCAGAACAGATTCATATGCGTTAAGGAGAAAAATGATGTATGCATAAACAGGTAACTAAAAATAAAAATATAAGATGCAAAAAAAAGAAAAAACAAAAACAGACGCGAAGTATTTGTGAGTTCATTGTTAAAAATTGAAGCGAAATATGTAATCAAAAATCTTTAACCATTTGCACTCCGATTGATAACAAGTGCATATATGAGTGTAAGGATTGACTTAGTGCTTTAGGAAGCTGAAAAATATTGTTATTAATTTGTTTCAATTCCTAAAAATTAATCTGTGTGTTTTTGCTATTGTATGGTTTTTATAATAAGCACTATCTAACAAGAATGTATTAAAGATGTATCAGTCAGAATGTCGAGTCTGACCCGGCATAAGAGTGTAAAGGGTTAATGTAAGTCTTCATATTAGGAGACACTTACTTGCATGGCAAGGATCGGATAAGTTCACCATGTTGAAAAGGTTCAATGCAGATTGCGCAGCATTCATACTCATCATCGTGTTCCTAAGAAACAAGAAACATGGCAAATAAGATGGAAGTTTTCTATGAACATAAAATAACCATATGCTTTCGCTTAAGAAACAGTGCTCACTTCTTAAGTTATAGACTAAATAGTGATTTATTTCTTACAAAATTTGAAGAAAATTTGCAATTTTGGTTCAACAACGACACGCCTAGTTTTATCTATCTCTCTTATTCTGTTATGTTCATATACGTATGGAGAGGCAGATAAACAATTTACCCTTCGACAGATTTGCTCTGAAATGTAACAGAAAGCAAGTTTAGTTTAGTTATATTAACGTCTCATTTTGAAGCAACACGAGGACTATTTTGAGATGGACCTCACAATATTGAACCGCGGTCGGATGACGAGGACGACACCTGAGCTGGCATCCCCCTCTCTAAACTTCCGTTCGAACCTGGAATCCCTCCGGCCGCAACGCCGAGACCTTACCACTAGGACACCGCGGGCCTGTAACAGACCTCAAGATTTCGGCGTACAGATCACATTCCGAACCTCATACATCGAGCTTGTTGCGTTTATTGAGTTATCGCGTTCAAATACACACAGACGAAGTGACAGACTGACGATGAAACCATATGTTAAGCTTCTTTCTTCTAGTACTTTGCGTTTTTGAATTGTTTTGTCCACATGCACACGAATAGACAGCCATTCTTTCAGTTGAGAGATCTCGTCCAAAATTTGTTAGGGATCTACAATTTTGGAGTGAAGTCCGCTAAAATTTCATATGTGTACTTTTTTATTTTTTCAATTATCGCGTTCACAGATAGACAAATACACAAACATAATTTCAAAAAAGAAAGTGATTCATAAGAATTTCGAGGTCAAATGTTTTGACATTTACAGTTTTTTATACTTCGCAGTTTAGAAAGTAAAAAACAATCCTCGTTATGAATTTGGCTTAATTAAAAGGTGTTATTCAGAAAAACTTGTTCATTTATTTATTTCCATTTCGTTATCGATCAAAATATTGAGCGAATAATAAGTCTAAACAGAAAAAAAAACTATTTGAAAAATAGAAAATCTGTCTGGCTTAAAATATTTTTACGAATAAAACTTTTCGTACAGCAGTACAGCGAGAGACATCCATTAGTGAAGTAATTAACTTTAATAATAAAAGAATATAGAGTGATTTAATGGATTAATTAAGTTACCACAGAGCAGTTAAAGGAATGTCACACATGATTTTTTATCGATGTCGTCGCTAAAGGTTGCTTCTTCAATTTATTTCGATGTTTTATTATTTTTTCATAAAATGAAAAAAAAAAGGAATTAATTGAGAGAGCACACAATTTTTTTTAAATGAATACTGAACTTGTAAGGAAGTGAAAGCAAAAATATAGTATGTTAATGGACATATATTTTTAGTTAAGAAAAAGACAAAGGAATACTATTTCACTGAATTAACTTATTTTTTAAATGAAATCGACAGAGAAGTATTTATTGGTCTTCTGAACATAGTATACAAGATTAATAATTAACCCTTTCGACTCTACTTTTGCATGATTAAAATTTAACTATGAAAAGTAGTTTAAAAGTAATTTTATACAAAAAAAAACTGTGAAAGCGGGATTTATCTACCCAATAGGGAATTCAGTGTAATTTCCGGGACATATACGCCCATTAGGGCCGAAAGGGTTAATGGTATTGAACAGACATTGTTTATTATTCTGTTTAAAAACACTCGATAAAAGAAACAAAATTTCCCTTAATTCAGGAATAATTATTATTATCTATTGATGTAATGTGAAATTTTAATGATGAAAAAGAAACACAAAATGCCTCAAATATTCATACCATTTTCTTCTAGAATACATTGCGAATTATATAATGATTACCCATTTTCCATTACAATAAACGGTAACTTGTTATATTGAATGAGAAATACATAAATTTGCTACAAAGAATTATTCTTAATAGGCAGGTTTAAATAATATTGATTTAGGACAATATAAGAGTTAAATTAATGTTTATCGAATAATTTAAATTAAGTTTGATTCTATATGAAATGCACCATCTGGTTATGAATTTCAGTAAAAAATGCATAATAAGTTTCTATAATATTTATAATAACGACTTATGAAATTTATTAAAAACTAAAGAGTAGAAAATAATCAAAAATTTAAAAAAATTAAAAACACGTTTTTATAAGATGCACAAAAAGTCAAAAATATTTTTTTATCAAATATTTGCAGGTGAAAACAAAATTGTAAAAGCGCGAGGCGTTGGAAATAGTACTGTAATGAAATTAAATCACAATAAATACCATAAGAAAAAAATTCCTGAATTGCTACAAAAATATAAACAATGTATTATAAATAATGTGATTAAATTTTCAATTTTCTTAGAGTATCGGGTTTTTAAAATCTTTTTCATTTTTATTATTCATTTAGAGAGTTGCGCATACTGTATAGTAGGGCAAATTAGTAAAAAAAAAAAGAGTGATTTCTGCCTCAGATTTGAAAAAAGAAAGAGAGTTTTACAAATCGGTATCTGCGAAGCAAAATGCATTTAGCTGGGTGTGGCTGCTAGTCCTAGGTAATTGTTTGCAACCTTTTTTCCTCAGAACTGATGATCCGAAATGACTAGTTCAGATGCGGTAATTAAGTTTCGCAGCTCGAATTTCAAGTGAAGTACAAATAAAAGCATGCGGATCAAAATTAAAATCTACGAGGGTTACTTATTCACGAAATCTAAGTGAAGTATTTCATTCAGTTTCTTTGGAAGAGATCAAGTTTTACATTCTCCCAAAAAAAAGGAATGACCATTTCCTTTCAACTTATGTGAAATGTTTTGTTAGCATAAAGCGTTTCTGCAAATTTAAATTTCATAAAAAGTTCTAAATAACAGAAATGAAAATCTAACCCTAAAACATTTTATGCCCTAAATTCCACTTTTGCTAGTTATCGTCAACGCAATAATATTTTTTATCCAATTTTTGAGGAATATTTTACTCGCGCATAAAGTGCTTCAGAAAACTATGATTCCATAAATACTACGAGATAGTCTTGAAGACCTTATTTTACTAGCATAAAGTGCTTCAGAAAACTACGTACGATTCCATAAGAACTAAGCGATAGGCTTGGAGACCTTACCCTAAAAAAATTGTGTCTAAATTTCTTACTAACTGATTTCGTTAATGTTAGGATAATGCGCTCTTCCTCGCCTACGTTGTGGTAGTATTTGTAGCAATGGAAAAACTAAATGTGTGCTTAGTTAGATTTTTGTTTATGTTCAGAATGACTTTACCTTTCTTGAATATCTTTGTTAGGAAACAGGAGTTGCGGATTCATATTTCCTCTCATTAGCAATCAGTATGGGCCATCCGAGATTCCCGAAAGAATAATCAAACCTGGCTCCTGCATATCGTGTTAACCTTGATTGATAGGTTGTGCGAAAAAAAGTAAAGTGAAAAAACTGCTCTGCACTGTATCTTGTCTCTAAGATATTAGAATGGAAAATTTATACTATTTTTGTCATGAACAGGATAAGTACTTGGAGAAAACTACGATGGCGAAGTGACACCAAACTTGCTTGCGAGTGAAGGAATATTAACTGAGATTCAATTATTACAGTTTTCTTTTAATATATTGTTACAGAAATCGTCTGGTGGGTGTATGTGAATGCAGATTAACAAGCAGGATAATAAAAAAAAATGAATGACTATTTATTTTACGAATATTCCAGAAAAACAGAACGGAGCACAGGTATTAAAGCTAAGAAGCACTTTTATAAATTAATAACTCAAACATGCAGCAGATCACTAACAAATATCAGTCACACCACTTTCAATAGCGCGCAATGTCACAATTCACTAACTGCACTGCTGACCAAACTCCAACTGATTCACTCTTAGCTTGAGAGCTTCTTTTTATATCTTTTACAAAAGGAAGAGACGTCACATAGTAATCTCTAGAAGGTTCTTGATATTTCTCGCTTCTAGTAGGGATAAGACCACAATTCATGAATTTTCCTTTGTCGGCAAATTGGTCGCTAAGATTAGCATATCAGGGAAACTACTTTATAACTACGTAACAATATTATGGCATGCATTATTTCTTCATTAATTGCAGAAAAACTTTGAAATTGTATAGCGTTTTGTTCAGACAATAATAAAAGTAGCTTTGTGTTGCGTTGCATTGTTTTATCATGACTAAACATGCCTTACAATACGTCACTAAAAATTATAAAAGCAAGGGAAATAGTTTATATAAACTAAGATGGACAGCTTTTGCGATGAAAAAAAGTATAATATGACGAGTTTATAATCCCATTTTTCTAGAAATTTTTTAATTAAAATTATGATAGTTATTAAATATACTTACCGAATCATCACTTTTTACAGTTTTGACAGGTATTTTATCCAGGGCTTTCTTCGCAGCGCTGCAAAGTCGTCTCTAAATGGAAGAAAAAGAAAATAACTGTTTAAAAAATGTCGATGTGAGCAAAAAGTGCGCAATAAACTGGCAAGATAACCATTGTGGTTACAAGCTTGAGGTGGTATTATGTCAGCAGAAAGTATTGATCATTTGAAAAAAAACAAATTATGTGAAGTATTTTCAAATATTTTTGTTAAGTTTATGTGACTGATGGATAAAAATGCTTCAAATATTTCAAAACAAATAAATACAGAGATGTTTCTATATCGCAACTAGTTTCTTCTGTAGGTTAGTTCATGGTGCCCATTAAATGTTTCATTTTGTCCATTATGATATCTAAAAAATGAGGGAAGGTAGTGAAAATTAAATAAGAATTAGATTATTAGAAGAAGGATTATTTGAAATCGATGAAAGAATGAGTTAAGATCTTCAGATTGTATTTAAAATGGATCTGAGCCATGCCCATTTTTAAGGAAATGCATGGCGCGTGTTCTTAGGCGAATACGAAATCGCAGAAAGAGAGAGTTGGGAAACGTATACCCACCTTTTATCATCTCGGATCGGGAATACCCGTCGTTTGGATAGTGAAATTAAAAAAATTGCTGGCTTAGAAACTTGTGATGTTGACGGGTAAGGCAGATCAATGTCGGACATTTAAAGTTACAGTCATTAAATTTTGAAAGGCTTGGAAAAAATTAAAAGATCGTGCGACTCACAATTTAAAATTAAAGTAATTCAGCTGAAGTTATTTCAATTAAGAAAAAAAGAAAATACAGAAGAACCAGAAGAAGTAAACAATAGTAATAACAATATACCTATTATGTCATTCCCTTGCCAGAAAATTTATCCATTTTAGAACTCCGATGGCGAGTGGCACTTTGAAAAAGTTCGCCATTCGCGTTCCCTTTCATTTTTCCATTTTATTTGTTTAATCTTAATGTTTTATAATTTTTATTGAAGCATGATTTTTGTTGTTTGATTGTATCTTATTTGGTTAGTTGATTATAGTCAATATTGTTAATGCAATCACTGGATGCTGCTGCGTTGCGCGCAAAAGGTATATTGTTATTACTATTATTTACTTATTCTGATTCTTCTGTATTTTCTTTTTTGTATAATTAAAATATCTTTCTTTTGTATTTTATTGGAAGTTGCTGCGTTTTTGCGCCATTCTGTTTAATGCAAAGTTTAATTTTTAATATCTCTCGTTAATTTATTTCACTTGAACTTATCAGCTGGAGTTATTTTTAAGAACCAAGCAGTGTTAAAAAGAATTTATTTTTAAAGGCAAGAAAAAATTGAATTTATTATATTTATTAGAATTCTATTCAGGAATGTTTAAGTGAACGTAGTGATACACTACACAGATTTCTCCATACTGTAAATCTAAATTGTCGTTGACTGTAATTAATAAACATATGCTCGTGATTTAATGGCATCTCAATGAGATAACTTATGAGAGATGTAACAAAAATGGTAGATGCGTACCAAGCGGTTTGTATGTTCCTTGTTTCCGACCCATTTCTACCCAACCATAATGGTTATGGGCACAGGGTTATGAAACGGTGTTTCGTGAAGGATGTAGCCCTGTGGGTGTACCTACTTCTATGGTAGGCCGCGATGGCCTAGTTGGAGCCGGAGGGTTCCAGGTTCGAAACCCGATTCCATTGAAGATCCGTCGCGTATTGGGCCTGTTTGACGTTAAGTCATACGGAGGGGGGTCAAACGTCCTCTTTAATCATCAAACTAAACTAAACTACTCCTACTTTCCCTTCAAACCTTCATCGCTTCAATCTTCGAACACATGACAACTGCTCGTGCGGAGAAAAAGGAGATCCAATTCACTATGCCACAAAATGTCAGTTTACCCTCTCCTGGCATTTCCAAACTCCAACAGTGTCACTTAAATTACAGTGGCTGAAAAACATTCTCACGAACAACTTCTCAAGAACCCGACTTCGACTCCTAATGCGTTTCATATGTGACGAGAACAATCTCATTGGAGAGGATAATAATTGAGCACTCATCCACCCAGACTGACACACACTTCTGGCTACTTATGTTTTTTTCCCTCTACGTATTTTTTTCTATTTTGTATTGTTTTCTATGTTGTTCTGTCCAGTGTATGTTTCTTTTTCATTTTTATTTGTTTTTGCACCTGTTTACTTGTTTTTGTCCTTTCTTAAAAAATAAAATTCACCTCCATCCACCCAAACCGGAAAGGAGCCAAATGGCTCTAAAGACGGGGATTCAGGTGGTGTAATGTAATAATGTATGGTAGATGTACATCTGTGGATGTGTGTGTGTGATCCTATGCTAAATGTATATCTGTGGATACGCCTACTTCACACCCATAGGTATACATTTCCTATAGTAGTGGTTCCCAAACTTTGTTTTTTCTCGTACCCTTTTGTTTGCCCTTTTGAGTCTTCCTACTTTCATGCCCCCAAACCATCCCTCAAAGAAGTTTTCATTTATAATGTTAAGGTAATTAACTTGATAATATTTGCAATATTTATTTTTGATTTTGCATTTTATCCCATTTTTTATAATATGGTTGTTCCATGTCCTAATAGAAAAAAAAACATCGTTCAAATAATTCCACATTAACTTATGCTAAAATATACCACTTACTCATTGTGATAATTACCTATTCAAATGGAAGACATTTTCAATTCGATCCTTGAGTTTGTCTCATGGAAGTTTATAAAATGGTTTGATAAAATTAGGTACAAATGAAGAGAGATGGAATCTCATGTAGTCAAGCGTCTGCGTCAAGCTTACTGCGATATTTGTTATCAATATACAGGGTGATTCGAAAAAACGTGGCCGAACTTTTAAATAATTTTTTAAATATGTGTATTATCCCTAAAATATACGTCGAAAGACTCAATCAAACAGCAGTGAGAGGTATGGAAAAGTGCCCTAGGTCAACAACTTTGTCTTCTTATATATCTCTAAGTTTTGCAGATAGAAGCCTGCAACTTTGTATGTGAATAGATGAGTGCAAAAGAAACATTCTACTAATTGACATTTTTGCTCTATAGGGGCCGTATAAAAATTTAATTTTTGTGACTTTTTATTATCAATTCCTATGGATATCAATGTATTTTGGTACAAATTCTTACCTTATTTTATGAAACTTTGTAATTGGAAGTATATGCCTAAATTAGTATATGTCTATATTTAAGGAAATAAACGCTTACTCCATTTTTTGGGACACCCCGTATAGGGCAACTTCTAAAAAATTGTCTATTAAATACCGTTAAGATTCAGAAAGATATCGGCATTTTGGCCAGCGCTGTATTATTTTAAATGCCATCTACTGCCACCAGATGGCGTTTGCGCACCCATGTTCTGTGCGATTTTGTATGCTTATCATATGTCTGATCTACCTTTAAAGTTTGGCAACGTTTTTTTTTTTTAATCGTCCTGTATCCAAAAGACGAGTACGTTTTTATCACAAATTCTGTGCTCGTGAAAGGTATTAAATATTGAATTGCTTTAACACTGAATTCTTGATACTTTTCTTTCACTGCTACCTGAGTAGCTTTCGACTTTGCATAATTTTCACTTTTCACACGAATTTGGGGAAATAAGATTCAATAATTAAAAAAAGTTAATCCCTTATGTCTTGTTCTTTCCGCCATTACCAGCATTTCTTACGTGTATCACAGGTTGGGAACCTCTGTGCTACAGGAAAAGGCAAACTCATAAGTGGACATCTACCATAAAAACAAGCTCACATGCATTATTATGATGTATGTATTGCAATTTGAGGTGGTTTATCTCACAATGGCACTTTAATGCATTTTCATCGTTGTGATAAATTTTGGATTGATCCATTTTCAGATTCGAAGGTACATTTATAGGTATACTGTAGTTATTTTGACAGTCACGAATAATTTTACATCATTTTATAATTTTAGTTATAATGATAATGATCACTGGTTAGACTTACTGACAATATTTCTTTGAATGTATCGAGAATCGTTGAACGGTGTAGAAGACTTGTTGTAAAATGAGATGATCTAATAGAAGAATGAAAGAATTGATACAAACAAATACTGACAAGTTCGTTGATTGTTCCAAATCTAAAAAACGTCTCACCCAAATGCCGATGCGTGCAATTACCACACCCGAGTCTTCCATTATCCACCAATGCTGCAATTTGCTCGCCTTTTTTTCTCACTGATTACAAACAGTGTAAATGCGATATGGCTGAAAGAGTATAATAAAGATCGTAAATCAGCAATGCACTTTTTATATGATAACATAACTTGAAAAACTGTAATTAATTATTACATAAAAAGTACTACATATGATCAAGAGTATCCGGACACTTTTTGGTTTTCATATTTTTTAGAATTTCTCCCGGAAAGGCTAGACCAACTGCCCGCAAACTTCGACCATGTAAAGAATTGACCTCAACTCACATTTGGTATATAAAGATTCACTTGAGGCATTATAGGGAATCAACGGTGTTCTGAAGCTAGCAGAAAATCTGGGCTCACCCTGTTCCATGAAAAGCTGATAATGATTTGGCTTTAATTCTCATCAATGGTTTTGCTTATTAGGCAATTGTAATGGATTGGCAAAAATAGGGTATTCTGGAAAGATATAAATGTTTTCAAAAGTCCCAAATTTTCCCATATGTTTCTGCAGGTTTATGTACGTGAAATTTCCACCAAATATACAGCACTTGCATTACTGACAACGTGTTGAGAGGTATTTTAAATTTGAAATAATACAAGAACAGAATACAGAGGAATATGAATTTTATAGTAAATAATTTTTACTGCGGCTGCAAGAGACATAAAGGAAATTTTTCTTCATAACATCAAAGCCAGACATAGGGAAAACTTATTAAAAGTTCCAGTTAAGTACCATTACTAGATATAGAAAGATATCAGCATTGTAGTTAGCTAAATTTCTGCTCTCTAAGAGAAATGAAGAATATTTTAAACTGAATCTTCAGACAGTAAATCGTCGAACTGGCAATTTATATTATGAATTTTGTTTATAAGCATGCTCCAGTGTTCAGAATTAGTCTTAAAATTTTATAAAATTATTCGAAAATCTGATATTGAAGTCAGAAAGAAAATTTGCTATGTTCTGCTATGTTAAAATTATTTCATCGCTAAATATTAACATTTCCTCTATCATCCATTGTATTAATTCCTACCTTTAAAGAAATGCCTCCTCTAAATATCGCTATGTCAAGTATTCTGCAAGTGTCGCACTCTGGTGGAAATTTTTGCACAAGTAACCAAACACATAAGGAAAAAATTTACCCTAGAAATATTTATATCTTCAGGATATAACACAGAGATACTAGTAATAAAGGTAAGTTCACTTCCATTATAAGCAGAATGTACATCATTATTCTACCTAATTTCATGGTTGTCAAGTAAACACTAATGAAATTGATTAAACACGTCCTACAACTCAGAATATAATTCCCCAACAGCGTAGAAAAACGAATAAATGATAAGGTAGATAGTAGAAAAATTATTTTGTCATACGAATTACATTTATACGAATAATACATTTTAGGCATCTGTATTTTTTAATTTCCTCGAATTAACGGTGTAAAACCATCATTCGTCTGAATTAAGCTCTTATTGTTTTGGTTTGATTTAAAAAATATTTAGAAACTGGAGAATTTCAGCTGAATAACTCATAAAATATTTTGAAATTGCTTAATTTAGTGCGGACTTTGTAAAAAATTGAACACTGATCTGATATACTTTATCAGGAAATTGTAAAAAGCAATATAACAAATGAGCTTGGTGGAAAAGAAATCCACGTAGTGGTTTTCGTCTATTAAATTTCGAAATTATTGAATTTAGATCCCCAGGTTTTCTAAGATTCTTAAGATATATTTGACTGGATATATTAAAAACTTGTTTAAGTCATAGTTACGTTAACTGTAAAGCATGGTGAGACTAACTTTTTCATAATTGATGCTGTTCTCTTAACCTTTTCAAGGAAACGAGCAATTAACTACAAACGTCTTGTTTGTGATATAACTTAACCTTACCAAGATGTCTTTAATTACCAGAATGATTCCATGATTGCACGAAATAAAATAAACTATATGGTCTCTCGCAAGGAGAAACGTTAAAATTAAAAGTTATTTGGTAAAAATTCATCACACACATAATGCACACAATAAATTGTGGCAAAAGCCGGTGCTACGTAACGCATTATAAACTTTGTCTCATTACAATACAAAATTCATTCATCAAAATGGTTTAAATGCACAAAAAAAAATATTTAGCTTACATTACGAAAAGAAGTTATTAACCCATATCCCATCGTGGAGGGGGGGGATACTGAGCCCAGTGGTCAGAGAGGCTGCCGTTTAAGTAAGCAGGCTCTCATCAACCCGATGGCACAATAATGGTGGTATTGAAATACCCGCTGATGACAGGTCACCAGAAACGGGTGGCTGCTGTACGAGCCGCCTGGCATGGGACCATATGTAAGGAACCATGAAAAATTGACTATCTGTTGCGTCGGCTGGTCATTCACAAATTACCCTTAATTAGGCAGGCGGGGTATTCCCTTTTGGTTCATTAACTCCCCATACGAGTCCCCGGGCTTATTAATGAGGTCGAAGTGAAATACGGAGACACTAATATTATAAATGGGGTTCCATTCTCGCGACTAAATGAATCGGAGCATATTAAGTTTTGAATATCTTAGTTTGTGAACAATTTAATAGCCGCCCTAAAGAAGATCCACCAACTAAAGTGGGCGGCGCTGTTAGAGTGTAGATGACCGATTGGAAATAGTGAACGTGCTTCCATAAATAGAATAGTTTGAAAATGAAGAGGGAATTTTGTTTAAACAATAACAATATTTGCCAAATATAGAATAATAGTGGATCAAGGAGCTGTATAAAAATTAATTTCGTGTAATTCTTTTCAACACCTATATTCACGGATCACAACAACAGTAAACATAAGATAGTATTTTTCAACTGGAGTATACCTATCTGTACTGGCTTTGAAATTATTGCCAGCTGAAATAGATTTTGCACTGAAATAAATGTTTATATGTTATTCTTCTGTTTATAAAAAGTCTTTCTTTTATAAGTTCTACCCAAGATCGCACAAGACTGGTTGCAACGTTTTCTTTATAATTCATGTTAAGAGAAAATATTATAATTAATTATATATTTAATTGGATGTATAATATCAATATTGTTGGTCGGTCACAAAGGAAAACCAGAAGGCCAAAATTATAAGGAAATTAGCCATTACAAATAAGGTTATGAACCATGTAACAGAAATAAACGTCCCTGGGGAGCAACATTTCAGGGATGAGCGTCGCCGTTAGCAAGTGGCCCTCAAGCCCCATACAGTAATGGTGTAGTTGGAGTTACCTCCGATGAGACGGCAAATTCTGCAGGGAGTGACGTGGCTGCGTGACGATAATAGATTCCGACTTTAAAGCTACCGAATTGCTGCTGTGGACGCCATATGGTTCAACACCCACGCTGCCTGCGTTGTGGCACTGGTGCATAATTTGGTGGCACAAAGCCATTAACGCCTCAATCAGTCATCTGCCCTGCTATTACCGACAAGAAAGTAGATCAGTCAGTGATTCTGTGTATAGGTTTGCTATGAGAAGCATGGTGCTAAAAGATTTTGACAAAGTGAAAATTGTTTAACCACAAATTAAAGCATATTGAATGTGGATATGAATCTGAGAGAATTTTTCTGAATTAGTTAACATATCAATGAAAACTTACGTATTACTGTATAGTTCAACAGTTACTTAGTATTTTCTTCAATAGACTCTCATTTACCTTTTAATAATGCATCTTAGAAGACAATCTGAAGGATTTTATGGATGACCAATACATCTCTCGGAACCATTTTCCAGGCATCACAACCGACTGGCTGCCAGCTCATTGATTGATAGTTAATGACTTGTACGCATCTGCCACTGTAAGTGTCACTATAATTGCATGCCTTAGTGGTGAATGGGGGGGTAGCTCCTTTGTGATGTAGACATCTTTACAAACAAACATGGTGTTTCTGGTGTTCAAGTAGAGACAAATAAGACGATCTAAAATACGTTTTATATAACAAAGTTCTTAACAGAATAAATATATGTAAGAATTAGTTAGTATATTGTCTCGCTGAGAGGCTGTGTCCTTGTAAATGGTCTCGTTTATAGCATTGTGAGTGCTGCCAGGTCTGAGCAATCTGATTCCAAGAAGATCCGAGTGGTGCCATCTCTTCTTCACTAATGGGTTCAAAATCTCAATGAGATCTAACCTAAAAATAGCCCCTCGTCTCCGGCTCAAAACGAGTGTTAATATAACTAATTGAAGTTCCTGTTTTAGTGACAGGAAGGCTTCTTTCAAAAAACTAAACTTTTCTTTTGAATGAGGCCAACACACATTTTACTAATACCTCCTGTTCAAACTCTCCAACACATCAGAACATGTTTGTTCACGCCTTCCTGCAGGCTTAACGTCATCAGCCTATATACAGCGGGAACTCTGATTGAATTGGTCTTGGAATCTGGAATCTTGATCCCTGAAACTTATCACCCATCAAACTGTTGGCCTCATGTTTAAGTAAAACTTAATGTGGGGAGTTGGGACTGCTTTTATACCCCTGAAATTTGATTTTTTATGCAATATCAACACAAAATTATATTTGAAGATGGTGTGTTCGGTCAGCCAATTGGTAGCAAATAGATTGATGTGAAGGTCGATAGAAGATCCTTGGTGATTGTACATTAGATACTTATGTTTATATTTTGCTGGCAAAGTAGTGAAATGTGCTACCCTCTTTGCTTCTAAAAAAAGTTAAACCGCTTTTACACCTTTTTATTTTAGAATCTTGACTGGTTTGTGTAGTATTTGAAATTTTTACAATAGATTTCTCTCACTCCATGCTGGTAAACTCTGTACAACTATATTTTCTTCCATTTATTTATAAGTGGCAATAATTTTCAGCAAAATATAAGTACTAAATTGAATGCCGGAACTTTACTTTATTTTGATTCTAAATACGAAAAGTAATTACTTGGATTTGGTTTTAGAATTTTGGTCCGTTTAAAGTAAATCATTAGTTTGGGATAATCACAATTTGAACCGCTCAGATGACAACATCTAAACTAATCTCCTCCAAAACTCACCCACACCAACTAGAAGATGGTTGGAATCAGACACGAATAAGGCACTGGGCCGCCAACATACAACTATGGATTCTGTGAAATTGGAGACTGGAACCTCTCCATCCCTGAAGCCCAGATTGCCACTTAAGCAAGGTCACTGCGGACCTGTGTATCTGGAAATTTACAAGATTCATAATACCCACTAATGAACTGTAGAAACTAATAAAAGATTCTAAAGGCAAAAGTTTCAAAATTGAGGAGCTGAAAACTATACGTTAGTAAAATTTAAATACAATGGCGAACATTTTTGCTTCTCGACTTCCAGACGAGATAGATCTATATTTTTTAAAAAAATATTTTCCTTTTCTTCATTTAGTATATTAATAGAAGGTAAATGAATTTACGATTTTTCCTTTTAATTTGGATGTTTTATAAAAAGGAGATTGCCTGGCTACTTATGTATACAGAATCAGCTTTTGAAAACTTCCTTTTATAAATAAACCATGGATATTCAGTGTTTGTTCTCTTATTCTTTCTAGGTCAGGTTGAAAAATAACTTTCTGTTCTTAAGCATATCTTGCAGGTGGAATGTAGCAGCAGTTCTACTGTGGAACGTCAAATTGTGTAATTGACTCTTGGCAAAAAAAGTGTTAAAGCAACCAAGAAAGGAAGAGAATCATTAACTGCAATCTTTTTAACAGTTGTACAATTATTAATAATTTTATTGTTTGTCTCCGAGCTGTAATTCTAATTATTCCGTACATTATAAAAAACACTTTGTAGATTAATTTATTTCCTTTTTTCCTACATTCAGGTCGTAAAATTTGTTTATTGTGTCTTCTGAATCATGAGTTAAAGAACTAAATCACCAGAAAATTCTAGTCTCAGTTCTTGAATTTATTTATGCAATCAATTGTATGCTGTCCTATAACTACTAGAGATTACAAAACCATTTTATAATCGGTATTGTCAAACACATGCCTTGATTAGTTAGATATTACTTCATGTTTTTCGTTAAAATGTTAAAATATTTTGTAGGGGTAGCAGATTCATGAATGACTACTCATTAACTTTATAGTTAAAGCGTTTTCCTTCTTTCATTATACAGAGTTTTGTTCATGAAAAATGAATATAAAGAGGGCAGAATAGTTTGAGCCTAATGAATGGTATTTTAATGATCGGGGACAATACTTTGAAATCTGAGCATACAACTAATTCTCACCTGCCATAATGTTTAAAAAGAAATTTTAGCCCCTTTTAGCATGTTGTCTTTATTTTCTAAAACTGTAACATAACTTAATAAATTAGTTGGGGAAAGCAGTATTTGACCATTAAGATTTTAATTACATTGCTAGAGACAGTACAAGTAGAGAGAACACTTTAATAAAATCAAATCGGATTTTTTTGTATTTTATTTATTCTCAAACCGTGAATCCAGAAATGCACCTTTAAGTCAGAAAACAATGTTTTAATAAAATGCTGGTACAATTGAAGAAATGGTTTCCGCAAATTGGAACACGTTCACATCAGCTATACAATGTATGGACACAATATGACATTTAATGTTCTATCATTCTCTTTCGTTGTCACATATGATACATAAAAACTAAAAAAGCCTTGGCTTTTCTGTTCTTTTAATCATATGATGTCTTTAACCTCTCCTCTTTTTTTTTTTGCTTTGGCTCATTCACTACCAGTTTATTACTAATTATTCTAAATTTCCGCTATTTTGCAATTAATTAAGGGTTAAACTGTTCTGAACTATTTTTTCTAATTGAGGAAAGAGTCCCCTGGATTTGACACAGTTCAAACAGAAAATCTGACTATCTGAACCAACCACTTTGAACGAAACTACAAGCAAAAGTCCCGTGATGGCCTAGTGGTGAAAGTCTCACTCGCTGGAGGGTCTGAATGCAGAAAACCCGACCACTGAAAATCTTCCAGTATGTTGGCACATTGCACCGCTAAACCATAGTAATGGGAAAACTCTCCTGGGTGGCATGGAAGATTTAGAAGGGGACAGCTCACTGCTGCTCCAAAGGGACTGTTTATAACAAGAATTATACTAACAGGCGTTTACATATGAATAGGTATTGGAACAGTCATACATCGATTATTTTTGTGCTCTATAATTCAAACTATTAATGTTAAAATATTATTTGCTACTTATAATAATTAAATAATGTATTTAATAAGACATACTATTCTTTAAAGCAGAAAGTGGTGTGTGTTTGCATAAATCTGCAATTGTTTCATGATCCCAAAGAATATACCGTCTGACAGTCCCGTTTGCGTCTATGTGATGCGATTAAGTATCTGCGACTGTCGTACAATGCTAGTAAGACTGAATGTATAAGGAATATTTCATGAAAAGGCAATGGAACTGCATTGGCTTAGGCAATTGTTTATTGACTTGTTTCATTTTTGTAAAGATATAATTTGATGAATCATTGTTATCTATTTCCGATGGTATTCAGTTTGAAATTAAGTCTACACTTATTTGTTTTCGAGTGAAATGTTTTGTTTGTATTATTTTTGATCTAATTATTCAGGCAACTGAGCATTTTATCCGCACTGGCGCCACCTAGAATATGGGAAAAATTAAAGACCATAATATTTATACTAATGATACTTATAAATTAAAAATAAAGTTGAAATTAAATAAATAAGTTTTACTTTAATAGTAATAAAAGTGTATTTTAAAAACTTTATTGACAATTATTTTTGGTTTTGCCTTTTGTTTCATTTTTTCCCCCATTCTGAACTAATTGTCCTTCTTTTATTTCGTGAATATGAGAAAAAATTTAAAAGGTTATATTAGTGGTCTTTAATGCATGATTTTGAAAAGAAATATTCGAAGTTTGGGAACTTGTAGAGAGGTTCGCTAGAAAAACCTAGAGTATTTTCTAGCTTTTTCTGACGGAAAAAAATGTAAGGTGAATATAGATGAGTTTGTGGCCAGGTGTTAAAAAAATTGAAGAAAATTGAGATTGAGTTACTTAAAGAGATTTGTAGACTATAACTTTGGCATTCTGATGGAAATCGTTATTTTTCATAGGATTGTGTTACTTAGGAATGGAAAATTTGACCGGTTAGTTTTTTTTGAAGAATGTTGAAATCCTTGAGGCTAGCTTCAATTTTTAATCTTTATTGCAGTTTAAGCTGAAAACACTATCGCACGTTTGCATAATGACCAAAAAGATGGAAAAGCTTCATTTCCTTAAATATTAGACTCTAGGATATACTTCCAATTACAAAATTTACTAGTGAAGTTAATTTTTCTAAAACATCTTCTTTACTTTTCTTGAGGAAGTTAATAAAAGTTAAAGAAATTAAATCTGTTAAACTGGTCTCCAAAGAGTAAAGGTTTCTAATGAGTAAATGTTCCTCTTAGGGTCATCTATATGTTTAAATTAAGTTCTCTGATCTATCAAGTATGTAATCTAACGAGATAGAATTCTTTTTAAATTTAGCGGGACTCACAAATTGAATGGAGGATTGTGAAGAAAAAAAAATTATCTGCAGAATAACTGGATAAGGAAATATTTGTCTAATAGGTAATCATCCCAAATCATCATGGAAGGAAAAAATCGCTAGACGTATACTGGCTAGTTTTGCTCTGAATGATAGTTGCAACATCGGATGATAAAGAATGAAGAAATAACTTGAGAAAATAAAAATTCTACAGTACATGAACAGGAGTAGTCTAATATTGAACAAGAAATGGAATATTTGTCTTATTTGATGTGGTGTTTACGTTTTACCTACAAAGACAGTGGTGGCTCAGGTCCTTTAGGGTCGCAGATTTGCAGAAACCCACTCAAACTCTCTTAAACATCGTATGGCCTAGTTTGTTCTTATTTTCTTACTTTGTACCTGAGACATGATCAACAAATGTTGAAAATGATAAAAAATGAGAGAAGAAGATAGAAACAGAATTAGCAATCAAGACAGCATAAAGGGCATGCGCACCAAATAAATTTGAAAAGTACCAAAATTATCCTCATTAAGCATGGCAACTAATGATAGTGAGGCAAAAGTCGAAAGTCTAAGCTTTCACTTTGAAGATACAAAGAACTGGTATTTTCAGACTCTCCTGTTTATGCTCCAACCAATGCTTGTTTTTTTTCTTTATTGTTTTCCACCTCAACTCTCACCCAAGTTGTTTTGCGCTCTTTACTTGAGTTTATCTTCTGTTTTCGTTTCATTATTGCTTTGGTCTGGGATCACTTCATTACTTGCCCTCAACGGAACTTTGGTGCTTGGATTAGGTATTCGTTTTTTTTTATAGTCACTATAGAAATATAATGATGATAATTTTCTAATATTTTAAGATAATGGTCAGTAATCACAATTTAAATTAAAGGTAAACTATTTTTTTAAGATTGTTTTTCAATGTAATTTACTAATATTTTTGTAGATCACTGTTTTTTGAGTAGATGACCTCCTTGATTTGGATATTTGTCGAGGCTCAGTTTTGAACTACTTTTGTAATTAATTAGAATTATTTGATGCTTTAAAAAAGTATAGGAGTTAATAAATATATTATTTTATTCCGCCCTTTTAATAACTTATTGACTTATCTGTATTATCCCTATTAGTATCGAAATTATTCAGACCAACTGTACATGTATGAAAAAGTAGTCTAAGTCAATAAATTTGTCTTCTAATATCTGTGTAAGTTTTGAAAATAGAAGCGTGCAACTTCGCATGTTCATAGATGAATGTAACTGAAACATTTTACTAATTGACATTTTTACGATATGGGGGGCTTATAAACATTAAATTGTTTAACCTTTTATTATCCCACAGAAGTGAAACTGTTTTCATACAAATTCTCACCTTATTTTATGAAACTTTGTAATTAGAAGTATGTGTCGAGGAGCATTATTTAATGAAATAAACGCTTGTTCCACTTTTTTGGGACACCCTATATTTCCAAACGTATATCTCACTAAGTACAATTTATTTTATAAGCAATCATTTTGCAAACAATGTATATGGTAAAATATTTTTTTTCTTTGCAATCACAGTTTAAATACATTATTTGTCATATTAATTACCTAGAACTGACAAAACAGCTTATAGAAATATTGGAAATTTCTGGCGTAGAAAGTACGGTACGTATAAAGAATTTAAGGCCATCTAAAAATTTTAAGATTATTGACAAACTTTAAAATTAGGAGATAGAAATAGTGTTTTAATACTATCATTAAATTTAATTAGAAATTATGTTTTAATACTATCATTAAATTTAATTAGAAATTGTGTTTTATTATTATTATTCAATTTAACTTCTAATAAAACAGGTCGGCTAAATGTATTTTGGAGCATTTTATTACCAAAATAAAACAGTTATTAAAAAAAACGCTATTTTACTTCGTGTAAAATCTGTAAGGCCACCGTAATCAATGTAAAGTATTTTATTTAAAATTATTATTGATTATGGCAGTTAAATTCAATAAAGGACGTTAAATTTTTTGACATTTGCTGCTGAGGTATTAATTACTTCTCTAATAATGTCAAAAAATAAATTAACTAAGTTATTTTGATGGACTTAGTGATTTTTTTCAGGTTGAATTGATGTTTTATTGGTATATTTATTTTATTTTTGTAACAAAATAATCACGTATATATTTTGTTGACATTTTATAATAACATTTCAAATTTATTATCATATTAAAACACATTTTCTCTTCCATACTTGCAAATTTACCAATAATCTGAAAGCTTTTACCTGGGCATTACGTTTTTACAAGCGTTGCATAACGATGCATAATTTCGGGGAAGTTTAAGTTCTTTATATTAAGTATTTATGTATTAATAAATATTAATTTAGCAAAATATTTATATATTCTTCTTCTTTTGAAACTACTAGGTTATATATTTAATTCTTCTATTATATTTTCAACATTTTTTTCTTTGTGAGTTTGCTGCTTGAAACTTTTGAAATCACACTGGTTTCCATAAACTATCATATTAAACAAAATCATAAAACATCGAATAGCTCCTTCAAAAAGATACTAGTCGATACTCAATTTGATTATGTGAGTCAGTGAAAGGGGTCGAATAAGACTGATAAAGTTGTAATATGCAAAATAGCTTCGCTGCAATCAAAACACCTCATCTGCAAGTAGCATAAAAATATATGCTAGAGACTTTTTGTTTGTGATTGTGAGATAAGGAATCTGGAATGCCGAATTCTTCTCAATGACTTCGAGGCATCATTTGGCAGAATATTGGAAACCGAAGAATCCAGAAGTGTGTGTCTGCTTTATTTTTGATTAGAAACATCCATCTATAACTTCTAGACAAAATGTATCCCGTTGCATTTGAAATTGGAACTACTGGATTAACTTCAATGCCAATTCCCGTTTTTAGTTGCTTTCGTAATTAGCTGTCTAATTTCATATTATGACTTATTTTCTTGTTTACCTATGATTTGTATGTAAAAATTACTTAGATTTGTCAAAATGCCAATCAAGTCTTATATTGTTCAAGTCTTATATCGTCAGAAACTTTTAAAAATTTCATTGCTTGTAGAGAATGCTTTGAAATTCTTGTAAATGACAAATTATCTGAAAACATCCACTGTTCTCTTTAAGAATATTTAACGTTAATGACAAAGCAAAAGGATTCAAAATACAGTAATAATACATCAATAATTTACCATAAAATATCGCAAAGCTGCATTTCTATGTATGTTAAACTTGGGTTTGATACGCAGCGATATATGCTTTTCTAGCAATAATGTGTGCAGTTTCATAAAAAAAAACCCTTTAAACCCTCTAAGAGTCTTGCACGTATTTTTCCGTTTCTCATACTGAGTTCAAAAGCAGATTACTCATGTTTATATGTATAATTTATTAAACTACCATGTGTAAAATATTCTTAGAATTTTAGAGATTTGATCAAACGCAAAAAAATCCAATTATTTACTTTAAAAGCACATTTTTAAGACTTTAAAACTAGTAAATCAAAATAGCAAAACGCTCAGAGGGTTAAAGCTGCATATCTATGTGCATTAGCTATGCAACGTAAAACGTAGAAGCTATGGAATGCAATATGCCTTTCATTATAAAACTAGCTGATGCCCGCGATTTCTTCTGCATAGTAACACATTATTGTGGTTCCGTGTTGCTAGGTATAAAATATTTTCATGATTTAATAGTTTTAATGTAAAAAACTAGAAATGTTCCAGAAAAAAAAGATGCCGACTATAACAATAAAAACTTTGTTAGAAATTGTGTTTGAAAATTAAAAAATTAATTAAAATTAAACAGAATGTTTCATGAAAGTGCAATTGGTATCATTGAAAGGATAATTTTTTAAATTTAGGATGATGTTAAAATGGTTTTTGTGCGATAATATGCTCCGAAGTTATTGTGGGAAAACGTTAACACTTAATGTAATTTTTAATTGATCCAAATTTCGAAAAATCCTTTCTTAGTGAGAATCTACATTCCAAGAACCAATCATTTGACAAATTTCAAGTTTTTAGTCCCAGTGGTTTTGGAGGTTCGTTGAAGAGTCAGTGAGTGACTTTCTCTTTTATATATGTATATTTCATGTGTATAATTTCAGTGAATTCGCAGTTCATTAAAAGTAAATAGAGCCGCATAACCTTACTGGCATCATATTTACTTATCTTTATAGGAATCAGTAGAAAAATCGTAAGTGACTTATGCAGCTCTATTTATAAAGCTCCTAGGATAATATTGTAGCAAACATTTCATGTGAAATATTGTATTAAGATTATAGTGTATGTGCATTTTAATTCATGTGCTAAGAAAGTGAAAAGCTATTCTAAAAGTTTTTTCTCTCTTTTTTGCTTTCTCAAATATGAAGTATACAAAGAGAATACATTTTATTCAACAAAAAATTTGACTTCGAGATTTTGATGAATCTCCACCTTTTAGACCGAGTCCGGAAAACCTTTTGTAAAATTATGTTTGTGTCTGTTAACTCGAAAACTCAAAAACAGAAAGAGATAGAAGAATGAAATTTGGCCTACTAAAATTTTAGATATGTGCCAAACTTTAGGCGAAATTCGCCAAAGTAAAATCTATCTGTTTGTCCGTGTAAATGCAGTAACTCAGAAACAAATATAACTAAACGGATGAAATCTGAAATACAGTTTGATCACCAGAATTGAAATTCATATCGAAATCACCCCGGCCTGGCGCGAAGTCGTCCTCTATGTCTGAGTGACGGTCGCTGCAATAGCTCGAGCGCTGAGGCCGGAGTCCTAGTAGCCATCACTAAAGCCCTGAATACGTCTCAGGGCTTTAGCCATCACCAGTCACGGTCCGATTCCTCCCGTAAACCGGGATATTCATGAGTATTCCAATCCACTTTTTTTGGAACACGGGATGCAAACACCTTCTTCAATGTTAAAACCCGATGAAAATTGGCGTAGACAGACGGCAAAGTTGGAATTCCAACGAGGTTAGTTTTCCATTCAGCCCGTTTGGTCATAAAAGTGAAATATGATTCTTCAAGACGGGCGATAAATCACCCGTGTAGGGGGGCGTTAGGGTGGGGAAATGTGCGTAAGAGTTGCGGTTAGACTGGAGAAATCAGAGTGGGGAGGGGAGGGAGGGTGCTCTCTCTAAAAGGCGAAATTCCCCCATGTGGGGGAGGGCGAGTAGGGGGATCAAAGATGCCGATAGTGCATTTTGGAGCCTCCGTGAATGATCCACCTAAATAGATCGACTTGAATCGGTGGAAAACAAACCAGTCTTTAGTCCAAAGGCAATGGATTGAACTATTCGGGACTATTCTATGCCCAGCTTAAGAGGCACGCACTATCACCGGCAGAGGGCAAGCCCAAGCCATTATTGTACCCACCAGGGAAGCGAGACCCCGTTGACTTATCCGACGGCTTCTCATCCACGTACTCGTGGTACCCCCCCCCCCAGTGGGTTCACCAGAATTGTAGATATGTACCAAATTTTGGTTCGAATCCTTTTACTGGCTGACTATCTAATATATCTTTTCATGTGCATGTGAACACTATAACTCAAAAGCGGAACAAGCAAGATAGATGACATTTGGTATGCGTTTTTGACTCCCAAAGTTTAGATCTTCTTCAAATTTTGGACTCAATCGATCTAAACAAAAGGTCCAAAATGCATATTCCATTCTCTTCACTATACAATGAATCTAAGCACAAAACTCGCCATATACAGTTAAACTTCGAATAACCGTCACCTTCCGCACTCTTTTTCTTTCATCAATTTCTGTCAAGTCCCCTAAATGCCCTCGTGACCGAATGTTCAATGTAAATTGTGTGTTAAAACTTATCTTTATATGATCGAAGTTCGAGAAAAAATTCATCCGGCCTTTTCAGAAAACCTGCCAAGCCTGACCAAACTTTAAGGCTAGGTGAGGCATACAGAAGTAAATTTCAATTTTTTTCAAATATCATTAGAGAGGATGAATAAATTTTCCTCGAACTTCGACCATATAAAGAACATGTTTTAACTCATAATTTACATCAAAGATTTGGTCATGAAGGCGTTCAGGGGACCGATCAGAAATTTATGAATTCGAAGAGGGATTTTTATTCACTCCGCTTCACAGAAAGCTGATAATGGTTTGCAACTTTCATTAATTCTTTTGTGTGATGTGCGCAATATTTACATGCATTTTCGTAAAAATTTCACGAATATGTGGGAAAATATAAAGGTTTCTTTAAAACATCCCAAGTTTTTTCACATCTTTTTTGTTTATAACTTGCAGAATTTTCCTTGAAATTGTATGAAAATTACAGAATACGCGACAATATGTTTGAGAGGCATCGTATCAAAATTTCAAGTAAATATGTTGAATAGAAAAGGAGATATTAGCATTTGTAGTAAATAATTTTTTACTGCGCATGCGCGAAAGATAGCGTGATTTTTCTTTCCCATCTTCAGAGCCATATTTATAGAGCAACTTATATAAAAATTTTGGTTCAATACCGTTAAGATTCAGAAAGATACCGGCATTTTGGCCAGCGCTGTTTTATTTTAAATGCCACCTGCTGCCTCCAGATGGCGTTTGCGCACCCATGTTCCTATGCGATTCTGGATGCTTAACGTATGCCTGACCTATACTTAATGTTTGGCCACGTTTTTTTCAGTCGCTCTGTAGACTGATAACAGAAATCTCTTTATACACATATCGCATTTAATTTTACAAAACGATCAATTTAAACTTCAATAAAAGGATAGTTATGTACAGAAATGTATATTTGACGTAATTTAAACGATGACGGATAACAGAAACTGACGGTTAAACAAGTGACGCTTAATTGAAGCTTTACTGTAATGGAAGTATAAGAGACTCCGGTTGGTTTCTGTCTTAGATCATAAAACCACGCTGTTTTCTCCAGATTACTCTTTTTCTTCTTATCTCAACAAACTTATGATAGCATCATCTCGTTTTATACGTTTCTTAGAAAACATGTTTCTTTAAAGCAATTTTTCTTTTTTGGCTCATTAAGTTCAAGAAAGCGAATTTCAGAGTGGCATAAACTCATTTAAAAAGTTACTAGTGAAGAAAAAGTAAAATAATTCTAGGAAAAAAGTCCGGGGCCTTTGAAACTCAAAAGATGCTCTTATTAGGAGGACCAGAGTTTATCTGAAATTGTGATCGAGAGAAATGATAGGATTCCATCGTCTTTTTACTTTATTTTCTTTTCACTTTAATTTGCCAAATCGATCATTATGTTTCAGGAAGAATTAGAAAAATCCTTATAGTTATTTCTTACTTGTGGAAACTCTATGTCTTATTTTCAGAAAATTCTTTGATATAAAACAGCGCTTCTTTAACTTTTTGCTTTCTGGAGGGGGAAAAAATTGTGACCTCTCAATTATTAGAAAACGCTTGGCCCGAAATTAATAAGAAAATGAAACCTTAATTATTGATCATCTGAAATGTGAAGTTTAAAAAGAATATTTAGCCAATTTGAATGAAATGGTTTAAATCAATATGGTTTTCATTACTATTTCTGCTTACAAATATGTATTGAAGAATCACTAAGGATGGTCATCCACGACTGCTCCACGCCAAAACTGATCATCAATGTGAATGACATGGTGTGGAGTGGAAGGTTGGATATCCAACTTGTCTTAATTTCCACCCCTCCATTTGGATTACCTGGCCACAAATGCTGTGGGAGTAGGTAAGTGTATGTGGGGGAGACTTCGGGGTGTGTGGTTCGCCGAGGAAATCGGAGGGTGCCGGGGATCGGGGTGACTAGTAGTGGATGAATTTGCATGGTGTGCAGTAGTCGTGAATGACCTGCCTAAAAGGATGGGCAAAAAATGGAATGGCATGGTGCGGCCACAATACCACTGCGCATCGTGGAGAGGTCGTGAATGAACGCCTTAAGAGGAATGTGGCGTGAAAGTCTTTGTGTCACTATCACTGCTCTACGCAACCCGCCTTGGCCTACCCCTAGTTTAAACCTTAAATGTACTATATTGCCATTAAGCAACATACCCAATTTTGCCTTCTAAAATCTTGAGAAGAAGACTTAAGCTCTCATATCTGTTGATGCCAATAGGATGCATACTGAAAATGTTATAAAATCAATTTACAACATCTAGACGGTAGCCTGAGTGCTGATAAAAAATAAAAATTGATGTTTTCCAATCTTTTTTGCTTTGTTTGTATGCTTGAGAATACCATATTTTACTCTAGAATGTTGAAGCAAATTCATTATCCTTATTATTAGTTTTTAAAATTCATCTGTGGTTAATAATATAGAATTTTATCAAGCAAAATTTTTTTTCAACTGAAGTCGAGTGTTGTCGATTGGTCGCAAACAGTTTTTTAGTCGTAAGCCATACTTAAAACAAAATAGGATTTTTAAAGTATTTTTTCCATGTTTTATATAAGAAATGAAAGTCAAAAAACGTTTTAAAATTAATTTTAAAAAATTGGGTATTTAAGGGTTTAACAATCCCTGGTGTAATGAATTGATAATTTTGACCTTTCTTAAGGACATACAAATTTCAGCTACTAGCAGTTCCGAAGAACGTCAGCGTAGTCGCTATTCGGTAAACAACTCTAATTTAAGTTAAACCAAAATAAACTACAGTAGGATCGGTGGGAAACCGAAGGTAGGCCGTGCAACGAACACGGCACCTCAGCGTACAACCAACTGCCTGTACGGACCAGTTCTATTGAAAGATATGAAAATGGCAGTTTCTAATTCAAGGTATGCTGCTTCATCAAATATATTCTAGAATTAAGCAATCTAAGTTACGAAAGTATTGAAGTTATCAAGTAATATTCAATCTCATATACACATTTTCTATAAAAGAAAGAGGAAAGTTTGAATAAAAACACCGTACAGTAATGCAAAATGAAAAAACATGCAGAGACAATTGCAGTATGTGACGTTAAAGGATCGGTCAAATGTTCAAAAGATTTTGAGGGTTTTTTTTTTCATTAGCTTAAATATCAAAACTGATTTTAATTGACAGATTGCCATTCTTTTGCCTATAATTGTGAATTTTAATACTTAATCTGTTCAAAAATCTGGTTTTGACTGATAGCGATAAGCTTTATTATTTTTTTCCAGAATTTCAAATTATATCTCTATTCTTTGAAGGGAAACTCAGTAGCTTATTGACTAACCACTACAATGTAATCAGTAAAACATTAAGAAAGTTGCATTTTTCATAATAATTTGTAAAGAAATGTATGAAGGTAATGTTTCCTGAGTGAAAAGAAAGCTCTGGTGTTTAGAAATTGTCTGTGCAGTATTAAAATTATACACAGGGTGATACGAATGTCATTCATAAGTAATACTAATAAAACTCTTAAAAGAAAGTAAGGAGAAGGAGCTGGTGAATTAATTATTTATGCTAATATCATACCGCGAAAAATTGAAAACTTCTAATAAATAATAATGTGAAAAATCTTCACGAAAACAAGCAACTCGAATAAGTTTTAAGCAATGACTTGGAAAATAACAGATGAGATTTTTTTGAAGTGTTAAAGTATTTATAACGAATGTCTCGTTTGACTTTTTTCGAAAATAATTCAAACGCCGGCCAAAGAATTCAACCCGTTATTTGTAACGGTATCTTAAAACAGTTATTTATCGTCAACCAAAGGTCCGGTTTCGTTTTTCGAAAATAATTAAAAAGCCAGTCAATGAATTCAACCTATAATTTGTAACGGTTTCTTAAACTTATTTATCATCAACCAAAGGCTCTTTTCCGTTTTTCGAAAATAATAGAAACACTCTGATTAAGATAGATGCGTTAATCTGACCATCATGAATCTAAGTCTGAAAATGTAACTAAGATCATGAAATTGCTAAGGCCATGACATTCTGCACAATGTCATGACCTCACTCTTACATAAGCAATAATCTGCTACAGTAAAGCTTCGATTTAACGGATTTACTGGGGTAAAAGGGTGTCCATAAAACTGGAAGTCTGTTAAATCGTTAATTGCGTTATGAATAATATTTAAAATACAATATTACACATGAAATTGCGCTGTATAATGTAAATCCAAAATATTTAACGCATATACCATGCACATAATAATAAAGAAACCTTTTACAGCTGCTAATAAAAAGGATAACAGAAAGGCTTAAGATTTTTAGAAGTCAGAAAAGAAGATAAAGAGCTTTAGCCAAACTCTATACATTAAATTTGATCCTGTTAAAATGAGGGGCTACGTACTACGAGGAAAATGCATTTTTATTAAAATTTGTCACATGTACCTTCTTACCAGACTACTGTGCCTTGTAAAATTAAAAAATACCAATACCAGGGGATTCTTAAAAATATGTCATCATTAAAAATTAGATTCACGTTTTCAGAACTTTCACCATTGCTGATGACTACAGTATTATCTGGTGTAGAAAAGAATGTAAAACCAGTCATCAGTAATTATATAGGATGTAGTGAATTGGGTGAGTCTGATGGGTGGTCTTGTACCTTTTGTTATTAAAATTACTTCTCTCTTATTGTACACCAAAAAATTAAATTTTAAAAAACGTTTTTTACATAACTATTAAAGATTTTTAAATAGTAAAATGAAAGAATAAAATAACTTTCTATTCCTGACTACCTCAAAATAAACCAAATTTCAAAGAAAAGAATCAGAAAAAAAAATAATCAATTCATTCATTCACATTTCACTTCAAAATCTGACTAACTGTGGTATATGCCTGTTGGAAAATTGTTTAGAGTTGGGAATACTTATTGACTTCATAAAAAGCAAAAAAGAAACAATGGGGTGTATCTGGTAACTAATGATGAAATGGAGTTGTCCTATAAAAGGATGTAAGTACTGATATAAGGCTTAAAGCATAGGCAATTTGTTCCACAGGCAGCAGAGTAGCACTATTATTTCGAAATGCATGATCAACTTTGGGAACTGTTTTCCAAAAGAATTCATGGATTGGGTCCACTTTACCTAAATCTTCCATAATCACATGTGTGCTCAGAAAAGACTAGACTTGTCTAAAGTTTCAATTCCGTCAAAAATATGAAGAGAGCCTTCTGTTTGACGATGATTTGTCGATATTTTTCATGCATTTTTTCCATGCAGCAGAATATACAATATTAATACATTTCAGAAACATTAAAATGCTCTACGGGAAGTTTCATCAATTTGATTTTGTTTTAGCATCGCTTTTTGCTCATGTTTTTCACATCATCAGAAATGGCGCTTAGTGTAGTAAGTAATGGTTCCTCGTCTCAAAATGAGTGCTTCTAAATGGAGAGCATACATTAAACATTTGGAAGCTGCCATCTACAACCACTGTCTTAATCTGTGTAACTCATAGCTCCAACGAATGCAGAACTATCTGGTGGTTTAAATAGTAAACTAAGTTACAATAACTTTTGGTTTCGGAACAAAAAAACTGGTTTCATCATTTCTGGCAAACGACATCTAAAAGTCTTCATTCGTTTCTGAATTCTTGATTTTAAAAAATTCCTTTGAACTTAATTACCCTGTAATTCATTCTATAATAAAAACTTATACCTCCCTCTAAATTTGAATCCTTCTTTTCTTTCCTATATGAAACGGTTACATAAGAAACAATCAATTTTAAGAATTTTCTTACTGCTCTTCTGAGTCTTAATGGAATTGTGCTCAACTAATCCTTTCAACGATGTCAGTTGCCTTTGATTTCTCTTGAGATGAGGTTGTGCAAGCTACCATGATCAATGAAAGGATTAGACTTTCATTGTCAGATGAAGAGAAATCATCAGATTTCTCTATTAATAGATGAACTCAAATCAGCAGTCTGTCTGGTTCCACAACAAAAGTGATTGGATTATGAAGTATGAGTCAAAGATAATGCCCTTTCATATCTAAAAGGAGAGAAAGCATTATTTACACCCACACGGATTTGACGAATGCAGATGCGTCGAGGTATCTAAGCTGGCAAAAATCTGAGGCTGATTTTCTTTTATTTATTTCATAAGGAAAAAGAGAATACAACGTAGTATGGCTTCTCCACCGAAGTTGTTGGAAAATGTGTTATCTATGGATTTATTTCTCCTAATGTCTAATTGATTTTGGGCTGTATTTTTTTTTATCGTAACTGCAGTTCAGTAATGTAATTATGGACATTTTGAGTTTTTGCTTATTATGGCTCATCTTCAACGAAGCATTTATTTTTTTCAGCTTTATTTCAGTATGGTTTGAGTTGTCACGCAAGAGCAAACGTGTAGACTCCGAATTTCTCCCATATTGAAGCGAGACAACTGTGACATCTTAGTGTGCGTGTTTAGTCTCTGTCTTAGGTTATTGATTTTGTTTTATGTAAGTCTTATGTAATTGATTTTGGTGGTCCAGGGTGTCCGAGAAAGGTCTTTATTATTCTAAACATTAATAACAAAAATACGAAATGGTGAAAGGGAATTCAAATTGCGGCAAAAGAATGAAGAAATCCAATAATTTCTTACAGTGCATTCAGCTCCTTTAGTAGCATGTAGAATGTCTAGTCTGTTCTCAATTTCGGGCCAAGTGTTTTTTTACATTTTCTGCGTCTTTAAATTTTTGCATCCCTGCATTATTTGGAGGCAAACTTTGTGGCAGTGGCGAATTCAGGATTTGGGTAGGGGGGGGCTGAGGTCATAAAAATTTTGTATCGTCGTGACGACTGTTCAACCTCATGGCTTATATAAACCAAAACACTTTAACTTTACAGACTTTCCTCACCTGACAATAAGAATCATAAATAACACTACAATGCTTTCGATAATTTAATAAAAAATACAATGAAATAATTAGCCAGAAAATGTTTCCGACCGCGTCAACGCTACAACTACGAGTGGAATGACTAGAAAAGTTGGAAAATTTTCGAGCCTGTCAAGCCAGAAAGCAATGTTGACACATAATAATTATTATTTTTAAAAGGGAAATTAAGAACAAACAGTTGTAATGATTTTAAATAAAATCAAGAATTCTGGCTTAGCTCTATGGGGCTGCAGCCCCATAGCCTCCCCTGGATTCGCCACTGCTTTGTTGACTTCGATGTTAAAGGTGAATGGTGATGCAGGTGAAACTTTCTTTGCACGGGTTTTCGGTGTTGTTTCCGCTAACTATAATACACACAACGCTTTCTCCTGAGAGATCGCCATTTTCGTTTCTTATTACAGCTGCCAAGTAATTAGAGACGTCTACTTCATACTATTGATAGGGGAGAGTGGGGTAGAACGGGATACTTTGATTTTGGCGTTATTAATTCTTCTTACTAGTGGACAAATACTGAATTATTCACCACTAGGGAAGAAAAAAGAATGGTCATAGTTTCCATTTTGTTGTTGTTAAATTCACTTCGTCTGTGAAGATTTATTTGTTTTATGGCGTCACCTCTCCAATGTTCGTATGATTTTAAACTATCCTTACTTAAAAATCATTACACTTTTAAAAACCATTTTTAGTCCAGATTATTATACGTTTACTAAGGATTTATACCCTATCAAAGAATAAGGATTTGCTCCAATAATTGCGTTGTTCTATTTCTTTTCTTATGACTTCTGCACTCGGGGTAAAACCGGATACTTCTTGTGGGGTAAAACGGATACTAGGGGAAGCTACGGATACCCGACCGAAGAGGATTTTCTTATGTTGTGAGATAGTTGGTAGTTTGTGAGGGCCATTCCTATTTGACATTTACGTCAAATGATCTGATGGAAAGCATTTCCAACAATTAGAAGAAAAGAAAAGCGAAAATAAAAAAAATGCTATTAAAAGGAGAGAAAATTGTTTTGTGATGACTCAAAAAACAGAAAAGAAAACCTCAAAACAAAACAATCCAAAAGAGAAGAGTATGAAGAACCAATACTGCAAAGCCGTCTTATAAAAAAAACCTAAATGAGTCCACTAAATCTGCAACGGAGCGGAGAATAAAGACAACTACGTTATGTGAATTATTACTATTCTTACTTACTTATTACTTAATTAATTAACTTAAATTGTCAACTATGGTAACTATTGTTAAATCTTAACACATTGTCTAAACAAATGATCTGATGGAAAGCGTTTCCAATTTATTCCGATTTCCAATATTTTCTTTTTTTGTCATAATTTCAAATAATACAAAGAATTATTTTAGTCATAATTTTAAAAAGAACTGAAATTTATTTATTCCATTATTTCCTCGCTTGGAAATAAACGATTTTTATTCATTTTTTCTCATATAAAACTTAAAATGCATGAAAATTAAAAATCTTTTGCTAGAAGTCTTTGCAATCGTTTGGTTTTATTTAATAAATCGTCATTTCGACTGAGTTCGTCTCTTAGTTAACTTGAATTTTAAAGAAGAAAGAATTACGTAGAATTCTCTTCTCACATTTTTCTTCTTTTGGATTGGATTATTTTTCTTCTTATGCTCTTGGGTTTTTTGATAATTAAAATAGTTGGAAAACCCAGTAAGTCTATTACGTTTTTCCAATTTCTTGTTTTGTACAACATTTGTTAGATTCTTACATTTCATTTTGTCGCTGATCTGTTCTATTGAAATTTCCAAACCAGTAGTGTTTCAATGCGCTAGTAACATTACTAGATCCCCTGCTTCATTCTTACAGCTATTGTCACTAATTTAGATATGAATTTTGGAAATATTTTTAAATTGATTGTCATTATTCTAAAATTGTTGACTATTGTAACTATTGACAAATCTTTAAAAAACTGTCTTTATTCTTAAATTGTCAACTATTGTAATAATTGTTAAATTTTTAAAAAATCGTCTTTTTTCTTAAATTGTCAACTATTATAACTATTGTTAAATCTTAGAAAATTGTTTTATTCTTAAATTGTCACATAAAATAAAAAATATGCTACTTTTCCACTGAAAATCTAGTTTTCCCTAATTTCCCATAGAGTTAACATGTGTATCCCATTTTACCCCACTAGTGGGGGAAAACGGGATACTTTGACTTTTTCTACAAAAAAATCCTTAGTAAAAAAGTAACGAAACTGTGACTTTTCCTGAAAGATATATTAAACTCTGATAAATAAAGAATATTTTAGTAAAATTTGACAAGCTTTATGTCGAATAGTTTAGCTCCAACAGGCCTTTAAACCTTAGGTATCCCATTTTACCCCACTTTCCCCTACAAGAAAAAAACCTGTTAGATTTCTTCAATCTTTTCAGGGGTGGCGCCAGTGGGGGAGGGGGGAGGGGGGACGGGGGCAGGGCCCCCTGTCGGGGAAAATTTTTGCACCCCGTTCACGCAACGGGGTATTCAACAAGCAGGTAAATTAAGATCTGTCGAAAATTTGAGACCAATTTCATTAAATCCCTCCCCCCGTACATCAGGTTCCCTCCCCGTCCGACAGACCCTAACGCCACCCCTGATTCTTTTGCTGCAAACTGCATTTCATTTCTCCTTTTCGCATTTTTGTTACTAATTTTTAGAATAATAAAGATCTCTCTCGGACATCCTTTATTTTTTCAACAGTAACTGCGGTTCGGCAATGAAATTATGCCCATTTTATGAAGTCTTGGTGTTATGGTTCATCATTTTCGGGGTCTGCATTTTTTTCAATTTCATTATACAGTTTCAATCGTCGCATGCATTCGTTTATGTGCGGACTTCGAATTCTCTGAATTTGAATCGTAGCAACAGTGACTTCAGTACTTTCATATCAAAACAATCTTTTTGTGATACTGACTGCATTAATACAAGGTAAATCTTCTAAAAAATATTAAACAAAGGGACTTCTGAGATTCTGATATGTTTGAAAAGTAGTCACCAGATTTTTGAAACGATTCAGCGACAGACCACATTTCTTAATATCATACGTGAGTTCAAAATAATGAATAAATAATAAAAGGATTTTAAAAAATCGATATGATGTATTTATTTAATTTAATGAAAATTTTGAATGCCTTTTAATAATTAAAAATCGATACATTGATAATTTAAAAAAGCCATTAAATTTTCTACGAATGAAAGTTGATTCAAAATTTCAAATATTAGACAACTTTTTCAAAATAATAATTCAATATAACGTCACACAGGACTTTTACCAGACCGTGAAAGTTGACGCATCAGCAAAAAGCCCCTGCAAATCTCGAAAATAAAGTTTCTGGCTTGAACTATTTGAAAGTTTGTTGGTTTTAAAAGTGTTGACAAAGGGTAAGAAAACTTGAAAGAAAAGTAAAGAATCATGGAAGAGTTTTAGTGTTCAAAACAGATATTTTGTTTGTAAAGCTTTGCTGTATAAAAATCTTCTTCCCGTTCAGGGTTTTTTATTATTATTATATTCTTTTCTTTTATCACACAAGGCAAGAAAAAGGTTTATATTTCGGAAATGTTCTCTATAAAACAAATGGTTTGTAACTAATACTTACCGCCAGTTCATTGAAAGAAAAACTCAGACACAACAGAAGGTTTACTGGAACGCGTCCAATGCATTCAAGTTCCAGCATTGATTTTCAGACGATTTCGGTATTCTGCGCAATATGTTTCGGGTTAGTTTGATATCACTAACTTTATCTTACATCATGCATTTACTTTTTGGTTCCTTTTTCATTTGCCATAGTGTGCGGGTTTTTTCATTTGATAAAAACCATAACATACATACTTTTTAAAATTATGCATTAAATGAGTATTATGGCAGATAGTTATAATACAGTTGTCAAAATTGAATTCGCAACACTTCTCGCAACTCTCGTAAAGGTTCTTTTGAAGAAAAGCAGTATTGTCGGGAATAGTTCAAAGCTAATTGATTCATCGAGTTAACCAATCCATTAATTACTTATTTTTCTCCACTACGCTTATTGTTTTTCATTTATTCTATTACTTGACATAAAAATAATATAAATTTATTTTTACGTGACAAATGTAACATTTTATAAAACGGAAAAGAAGAATGCAAGTAAATTATAGTTGAACTTCTTATTTAAAATTCAATTAACAAGTTTTTGTTATAAAATATCCTTTTTAGATGTCTTATTATAAGTTGATATTCTCTAATTTAATTAATTGTGCTCAAATGACTTAGATAATTAGCGGTAGTTAAATTAGAGTCAACTTATGCGGGATAGAAGTTTATTCGCATATAATAAAATGTATTCTTTTTATGACTGTGGAAATCCTTCATATAGAAAGGGAGAAAACTTTTTAGGATACTGAATTTTGAAAGCTATTTTCTGATTTTAACATTATTTTGTTTTACTTTATTTCATTTAGACTTATATTCCCAAAATTAAGATAATTGTACAATGCGCATAAATTGCGATTGAAATTGTTAGAATACGGTTTTTGAAAGTGCAAAAATGAATTAAATTTAAAAAAATTGAACTTTAAAACCCCCGTTGAAGTAAATGATCATCCTTGTTCTAAATGACGATTGTAAAAAAAAAAAAATCAACGAATTTCGTCAGCAAAACCTTTGACTTTTGTAATAAGGCTAGGTAGAATTTCAAATATCTCTTTAAGATGGTATTTTAAAGAAGATAGAATAAAGTGATTTCCACTTTTTTCTTCTAACAAAGATAAAATATTGCAGTCGTCAAAAAATTATATCTCTAGAATTTGATGAATCTCCAAGTCTATTTGTGAACATGTTAATACTAAAATGGAAAGAACTATACAAATGGAATTTAGCCTGTTATTTTTGTAATAAAATTTTTTTATCTCTATCAAATTTTGGGACAAATCCGTCAAGTGATTGACTTGTCTGTCGGCCTATCTATGTCTGGGTAAATGAATGCTACAACTCAAAAATGTAACAAACTAGATGGAGGAATTTTAGTACGTGATATTTACACTAAAGTTGCATTTTACATGAAGTTGCACTTTACATAAAGTTACATTTTACATGAAGTTGCACTTTACATAAAGTTGCATTTTACACGAAGTTGCACTTTACATGAAGTTGCACTTTACATAAAGTTGCATTTTACATGAGATTGCAATTTACATAAAGTTGCACTTTACATAAAGTTGCACTTTACATAAAGTTGCACATCTAATTTTGGGCGAAATCTGTCAATGGATATAGAGTCTGTCTGTTTGTCTGTCCTTGAGTATGTGAACACGATAACTCCAAAATGCAAAAAGCTATATAAATGAAATAAAATATCTGATCTTGACATCAAAGTTGTAATTTTTTATTAATTTTTGGACTCAAGCGGTCAGTAAGAAGAACTTAAAATGCATACTCGATATTCTTTCTACGCAACGAAGTTGAACACAAAAAGCTCCATATTGTGGAAGCACACGAAAAAGTCGAAAGGAGAACACCTCTTCCAGTTATGTCGTAGGAAGATAAGATTTGCCAAGCCTTTCAGTTTCTCTGTTAGGTTACTATTCTTTTAATCTTTATTAGCATTCAATATAGCAGTTACACATGAGAAGATGCAACAGCCTAGAGGAATAAAACTATCTATAGGATGAATAGAGATTCCTCAGATTATGTATTCGAGGGGACTGTTTCGGATTAGAGGTACGACAGTTGTGTCATCTCTTACTTACAAGGGAAAAAATCTGCTGGTACTACAAATGTAAAGGAAAAGGTCTAAAAAAATCTCACATTAATTTAGCAAAATGTCTTTTTAATCACTTTTATATAACTTACCTCGATCCACGTTTATAATTGTAGAATATTGTAGTTGATTTTTCATTCATTTCCTGATGGTCTAGAGGTTTGAAATTTTGAACACTTGTGTGTTATCGCAATATATTGTTTTAATATTTTTAAACCTTTATTATCAGTAAATCGATTAAATTAATTAAATTTTTATTCCATACGACAGGCGCTAGCTGGTAGTGATTTTACGAAAAGCTGATTTCAAGATTCCATAATATTTATAATAATGAATTATGAATTAAAGACTAAAAAGTAGAAAATATTTGAATTATAAAAATTTCTACTCTTTTGTTCGCTAATAAAATCTAAAAAGAAAAACGCTAATAAAAGCTCTGCTTTAAAAACTGTTTTCATCAGTTTCATTTAACTCCTTAACAGTTTCATTTTCTTCGATATCTAATAAGATGACCCCGTCTGTTTTGGAAAGGGACTGTCGTTTTCATTCATCTAAGAAAGGAATAGAATTCTACGTAATTTTTGTGTCAAATTATAAAGCTAATTAATGATTAAGTTTTAGTTTCTAAGACTAAAAATGCGATAATTCGATACACGTATGGCGTACGGGCACGAATGTTAAGGGATTAATATCCGTTAGTGAATTTTTGCACTCAACTTTAAATATTTCTTCCTCCCACTTGCTACCCATGGATATTTCAAACAGCAAATCGCTTGAAACTTTTCCTCATCCACTCACATCCATCCCAAACTCGTCAGGGGTTTTGTACTTACTCTGTAAGAGCGATGATGTGATGTGGTGTAGTAGTAGTACAGTGAACTCTTTCTATAGCGGCCACCCTCCGTTTCAAGGAAAATTGGCCTCTCGGTAGGGTGGCCACTCTAAAGGAGTTTCATGTTTGAACTACAAAATACATATTCAAAAAAGCCCTAAGTCTTTATTTCTGATTTGCCTATAACCCAGCGTTGTTTGGGATCTAAATCTTTTCATATGCCCCCTCCCCCCCCACACCCTTTCTTTTTCTCTAAATATATAGACAATCGATGAAACAAAAATTCATCTTCAAAATAAAACATTTTATTCCAAACAATTTTCTTTAGTATGGCTCAAAAGGAATAATATTTATTGAGGAATAAATAAAATAAAGCATGAAAAGACAAAAAGAGAAAAAAATGCAAAAACTAATAAATTAAAACAACGGAAGTATAACTTACTCGTGAATAAAAAGCAATGTATAAAGAGAAATAATTAAAATAAACATCAAAGACAAAGAAAAGAGAAAATGCAACACCGGAAAAAAACTTTCTTCGTGAATAAAAAAGAAAATTCGCGAAAATAGGCAAAAAGGGCCGAATTTATCACTTAAAATTAAATACTTTACCGCTTAAAATAAATAAAAATCTAATTCGAATTTTTAAAAAAAATTTACGGCGTTAGCTCCCTTTTGTGCTAATTCATCACTGTGCCAAATTTAGTACAGGTAAATCCAACGGTCTGGGCGTGCATAAAGAACAAAAAAAACGAGCAGACATACATACTGAGCAAAAAAATTTACACATATAGATAAAGCAAATTTTAAGCACCATCTAAAAGAAGGGGTTTTTCTCAAAAATTTCTATTTTTTTTTTTAAAGATACAATTTGTGTTTTTGCTTAGATCTTTCAGCTTTATCGGAAGTAACTTTTTTTTTTCAATTTTTAATTGGAAAAATAAATCCCTAATCGTAATAGTATCAAATATTTTCCCCACAATCTGTTGAGTTGAATGTTTTATTTGCTGATCGTAGCAAGTTACATCATCAGCTTCTCTTTCAGAGTCCGAACCAGCACCTGATGGGCACAAATGAATTTTTGAATTCCCCATCCCGGTAGAGGTAGAAGTTCACTTTTCTCTTCATATTGGGAAAGGGATGATTCATTTCGATCTGATCCCCGGGGTTATTTTTCACTCTATGAATTTTTTTCTCGGATATGACTTGTACAAAGAGAAAGTATTATAATCATCAAACAATTCCATTTTAAGAATTTGAGGAATCTTCTTGTATTGGACATACGAACCCACAAGTAACGACATCTCCATTAGTTTCCTCTTCCACTTTAGACTCATAAGCCGACATTTCTGTCAGCAAGACGTATCCAATCCACATCTCTTTGGACTCCTTCATGCAGTTTCTTCCATTCACAATCAAGGACATTTCTTTGAAGCCAATGTCAGTGGCGTAGCGACCGAGGGGGACAGGGGTTATGGATGCCTCGGACGCCAGTTTTAGGGGGAGCCACACAGTCAAAATATTGCTGCTTTTATGACATTTTAAAAGCAAAATATGGTGAAGAACTGTAAAAATAATACCATAACCCCTCACCATTTACGCTTGTTAAGCCACTGGTGACGACTGAGATAAAAAAATCATATTTTCGGGACGCCACTTGTCCTCGCTACGCCACTGTTGAAAACTCCAAATATTACGATTGCCTTTTTTCAATAGTTTCGATCGCAACAGAGTTCATTTGCATGTTTCAACTTACCATTTGCTCTTAGTATCTATAGTATTTTCAATTTTTTAGATTTTATTTTAGATCTGGTTACATTAAAAATTAAGTTTTTTCATAGATAAGTTAGAGTTTTTACACATGCTACTTGTATGTATTAAGCACTATTACTTATTGGATCATAATTAAAATTTGTTTAATTAATAAACTTTTTGTTTTTGCATTGCATTTTTCATATCATTTGTTTATTTTGTTTTGAATGTTCTTTCATTTTTTACTTTTGTTTATAGGATCATAATTAAAATTTTGTTTAATTAATAACTTTTCAGTTTTTGAATTGCATTTGATGTCTTGTTTACTTTGTTTTATATATATATATATATATACGAAATGTATTCGTAATTGTAGTCGTTGAAAATAAACACAGGCCGAGTTAATAACTAATTTCTATTTATTATCTATAGGAGAGTGGTGGATACGTGCATATCTGATTAGGTTACAAGCGAAACTGCACAGAAAAATCCCTGTATTCTCTTGGATAAGGGAATAACATATGGACACGTGATTAAAGTGAAGGGAATATTGGGAATTTTTAATAAGTTACGTAGGCGTTTCAGGGAAAAAAAGTCTGGTGCAAAGAGACGCCGTCATGATTTTCTGTCGGCACGTGGAAGCGATTAAAATATTCTTTTAGTGATAAACATGCCAAAATGAGAGATTTAATATACCTTCAGCGCGGGAAAAGAACGAAAATGGAGTTTTAGAAAAGTGATTTTGGAATACATTAAGATTTTAAAAATATAATATTAGAATTTGGAATAAAATTAAGCGAGATTATTACACACATATATATATATATATGTTTCTGTTTTTGTATATGTTTGTATATATATATATATATATATATATACATATATATAATACGAAACAATCATAACAGAATTGTAAAAGCAACATAATCAACAAAAACATTCATAATTTACAAAATGTCAAGAAAATAACTGCGGAAAGAAAATGCCGAGAGTTCTTATAGAGAGAAAATAAACAAAAGGGGATATATATATAAAAGGGGAAGATAATATAAAATAATATAAAACACAAATGCAACGAATGCGCAATAATGCTGCAATTCAAGAAGATTTGTGGAAAATATATTAATGTCATGAAAATTAGTCAATGTTGAAATTAAATGGAAAGACTGCAGTTTATCGGTAAAAGCGTATAGATGCTCATCAGGGGTAAATAAGTGAAATCTATACGAACCGCTAAAAAATTAGAGAAAACATAATGTTTTCTGCGAACGGTGCTAGAATAAAGCTAAAAGCACTGTCCTTCACCCCGAACATTATGATAGACCAAGAATTCGAATGAAATACCAAATATTAGAAATAATTTTACGAACCTAAGACTGAGGGATGCAGCCAATGGGAGACGTGACAAAGGAATGAACTGAACGCGTCATGTAGGGTCCGGATGTTTACGAAATATCAAATTACTTTATTTTGCGCCAAACTTCTAAGGTTGAGGGGAGTTTCGATTAAGATATTGCATATTAGAGCTATGCTGGCGCAGTTCTAATACTGTAGTAGGTTCTCTCAAGCCAGACAGTTCTAATGTGATTACCTCGAAAACGCATCTTTCAGTCGTTTATTAATGGAGTTCAAATTCAAATATTATTTAACACTTACCGTTTCCACCTTAATTTTTAAATACACTCTTTTGTTATCATTTTCCCTTTTCATTACCGTTTTCTCTTTGATCCTTAATTTTTAAATACACCCTTTTGTTATCATTTTCCTTTTTTTCATCGTATCTTTAATCTTCATCGTTTTCTCAATGTAGATTGCTTTCATCTTTGTTTCCATCGGTTTCTTAATCTATATATATATATACTACTCTGATTCTTTCAGGCTGAAGAACCGCATATGCAACCTGGAAATCCGTGTGCAGACTTAGCTCTCTCTAGACCCTAAATGAAGGACACTACGACAAGGCTTTACACACAGCCTTTCTTTTCTTTTGTTTCACCCCCACGTATTAAACCGGTACAGACTCCACTAGTTGGCAGCCGGGCACAGGAGTGAGAGTCTGGTGTTGCTGCTGCTGTATAAACCTACCTGAGCCAGAAGAAAAAAACATTTCTGGAATTATGTCTGACTGTTTGTGAGCATGAATAGCTCAAGTCAATCCCTTCGTGTGTTTGCGAGCGCTCGATACGTTTCATGAGTTTTACAATTGAATTTTATACTCTCTTTTCTTTTAATAAAAGTTCGTAGGTCAGAGAGAAGAAAGGAATATATTGCATTGAAGCTGAAAGGGCGACCAATTGCGGCTCAGAAAAGTTCGATAGGCCGTTCCTAGAGGTTATTTTCACATTATGTCTATAGGCCCAAAATTCCGTGCCAAACAGAAATGGCCGTTGAGAGAGGTGGTCGCTATGTGGAGGTGTCCGCTTAGAGATGCTTTGCTGTACATCAATTGGTGACAAAATACTTTTGTAAGAGCAAACAAATCACTGGCTATCAATGCATTTTGTTGTATGCTCTTACAAGTAAGCGGTATTTCGTCTTTGTATCACCGGTCTGATATCTAAAATAAATTTTTAAATTCGAAAAAGGTCTTTCATTGCCACCATCCATCCACCAATTAATCATTTAAAACTCCAAATCATTACGAATTAAGCAATTTTGAAAAAAAATTATTTCGTCAATTACTGAGATTTCTTTTTCTAAAGCGACGATATTTGTTTTATTCTTCAGTTAAATCTGTGAAGAATTAATACCATATTTCAAACTACGTACCAGGAAATTTCCAAAACATATCAAGTCTAGATAAAACTAATCTGTCTGCTTATATCCCAAATAGGGCATTTCTTTCCCCTGGTGTCTGTTATATATTTATTTCTTTGTGGAATTAAATGCTTCTAGACAGACTAATCGGTTAATCCGACATGAAAATAGTAATGGTATTGACATACATAAATTCTTGATGATAAATATAACATTTATAGACGAATTAGGGACATTGCAAGCGTCAGAGAGGGAGGATGTTTTATTAAACTGATCATTTGTAAATTTTGCATTTTAGTTTTAAGCGGGAATCAACCTTCGATTTTTTCTGTACTACAAAAATACGGGTTTTTTTTGTGCTTAACTTCGTCGTATAGCGAGGAAAGTTGAATATGAACTTGTACTTTTCTCATAGACTGATTGGGTTCAAAATTCTATAAGCATCGCAAATTTTGGAGTCAATATCGCATAAAAATTTTTATTTCTCTAGCTTAGTGTTATTTTGATTTATCGTGTTCGCATATGCATGGATCGACAAACCGACATACAGTTAACTATTTGACTGAGTTGGTTCAAAATTTGATTTAGATCTAGAATTCTGCTGATAAAACCATTTGCCAAATTTCATCCATCTAACTCGTTGAGCTTTTCAGTTATCAAACAAAACGCATCGAGCACATACAAGCACACGGACGGATAGACTTCAGCTAACGTGTTCACAAACAGACAGACAGACATAATTACCGAAATGTCTTTTCTTCGGACTCAGGTAGATATAATACAAGAATATTCCTTAAATTCTGAGAATGGATTTTTTTTATGATTACAATACTTTCTCTTTGTACAAGTCATATACGAAGAAATAAAAAAAATGCGAAAGCAAACTCAAATTCAGGTTTTAAAAATTATTAAGTCCATTGATCTAACATCCCTCGTACTTTGCTTATTTTATTCATATTTATGCTACATATGTACCGGTGCACACAAACTCCTGCTGAAATCGAGGGGCGACAGTATACAGCAAGACACTTAATGCTTGACATGGAATCTATGTTCTCCATCTAAAAAAAGGGAAAGTTTCTCGTCCATGTTAATCCCTTATTATAAGGGGGGAAATGAATCGACAAATCTGTGGCAAAACGGCATTCATACCACACAAAATTCTTAACCTTTAGTTTAGTTATATTAACTTCCCGTTTAGAAACAACTCGAGTGCTATTTTGGGACGGACCTGATAATTTTGAACAGCGATCTGACGACGAGAACGACACCTGGGATGACCGTCCCCTCTCCAAACTTCCGCACCACACCAGCGGTGTCACGTTTGACCCATGACGTCGGATTAAGTGGCACCAGCCCGCATACACAGCGGATCTTCACTGGAATCGTATTTTGAAGCTGGAACCATCGGGCCCCGAAGCGGAGACGTTACCACTAGGCCACCACGGCCACAAAATTCTTGAAGTCGCTACTTCTTTGATGTTCGCTGCACACTGTCTACAGCAGTGAAAGCAAGATTGCCACGCCCTTTTGAAAATTCTTTATGTGTTGTTGATTTTCAGGCAATCGGCCCTTAAAAAGCACGGAAACATACGAAGGTAATTTTTTTACAAAAGTGAAAATTCTAGGGGCTTTTTATTCAATCCCAGAGAAACTCGCTAAAATCAAGCAATAGGTTTTATGTATTAAAACTTTTAAAAGAAATACTTTTGAATGTGAACACTCATGAGATTATTTTTTAAAAAGTGCTTCAGGACATTGATCCATTCAATTTTTTTCATCTAAAAAGATACTTTGGGCTGATCAATCCCTTCCTCCCTAAGAATTCACTAGAACTGTGTCATGTCAGAGCTTAACATTACATTCAGCACTGATACATTATAGATTTTGAATAAGAAATTAAAAAAAAAATCTTTACACATGAACAAGCATAATCCTGTCATTTTCTTAATTGCGCTGTATAATACTAAAAACAGTTTATAAGCTGTCAAAAAAGTTAATTTTCTTTTAACACATCATAAAAAAGTTCAGTTATGAGATTTTATTAATTGTGCTATAAAATACCAGAAAAGTTTATAACCAACAATAAAGTTTATTTTTTTCAAAACAAAAAGAATTTCTAATGCCAATTATAGTTCGAAAATCCCTCAAGAGTTCATTAGAACTGTGTTATTTGAGAGCTCAAAGCTACATTCAGATACATTATTGATTTCGCATAAGAATATTTAAAATTTCTTTTAAGAAATAAACAAGTACATTGATGGCATTTTATTAATTGTACTACATAATACCAAGATAAGTTTATAAGCTGTCAAAAAAGCGTATTTTCTTCAGGACAAATAAAATTTCAAATGCCGAAAACAGCACAAAATCCACAAAAGCTCATTGGAACTGTGTTATTTCAGAGCTTAACACTGCATTCAGCACTAATACATTATTGAATTCTCTTAAGAGATTAAAAACAAAATTTAAACAAATGAACAAGTACAATTCTGGCATTTTCTTAATCGCACTATATAATTCTAAAAAAGTTTATAAGTTCTCAATAAAGTTAATTTTCTTAACACGGCACTGATACATTAACGATTTCGCATAAGAATATTAAAAATTTTCTTTACAAGTAAAGGAATACATTGATGGCATTTTATTAATTATACTATATAATACCAAAATAAGTTTATAAGTTGCCATTATAGTTTATTTTCTTCAAAACACACAGAATTTGAAATGCCGAAAATAGCTCCAAAATCCACCAAGAGCTCATCGGAACTGTGTTATTTGAGAGCTTAACACTGCATTCAGAACTGATACATTATTGATTTCGCTTAAGAAATAACATGCCATCAAAGTGCAATGAGGTGCATCATCACGCGGATAAACCCCCGATGTCCGACAGTAATTTCTCCAGAAAGTGGGCGTGGGCCCGCCTGTCATGATGTGTCTTATTTTATCCGCCACATAACACTTAGATCGATCCGACTGGGACCGAATGCTGCCTCTGAAAGCGGAAACCATCAAATTTCGATAGCAAACATTCGATGGAGTTGAATGTCTTCTCTGCAGAAATGATGTAGTTGATGTCACTGCGTCGCAGACTTTGATAGGATTCCTTGATCCCGTTAGGAATGTTATAGGATTTCGAAGCTGCCGGATTCTCAAAGGGGTGAGGGTAGAAGCGAGATTCATCGGAAATGAAAAAGAAGAAACCATTATCGTTTCGCTTTGTGTTTATTGTATCGGAGGAAACAATTTCCCTAAAGTGAAATAACACGAGTTTCTCGCTATTTACCATTGATGGGTGTTTTCGGAGTAGTTAGGAGAATTAAAAGGTCGAAATCGTTGTGTCGCTGTTTATCGAAAAATCTAGTACGCAGTTTAACACTGAGCTCACTTGTTAAGAGATTATCTTGAATTTAATCAATATGGAAATACTGGTAGAAAGTACTCAACCACGCAAAAACATTTTTATTCCTTGAATAAATATTTTCCTTTAATTTAACTATACACTGCATCTTAACACTACTTGAATCACTTATGTTTTTGCCTTTTTATATAAATGCTAAACAATTTAACAACTAATTAATAAAATAATGTGTATATTACATTTTTGGCTTGAAACAGGAAAGTTTTTTAATCGAGAAATTTTAGCAATTCGAAAGCTAAAATTGCTAAAATTTTAGCTTCGAATGCTCAACCACGCAAAAACAATTCGTAAGCAATTTCGGATTTTTTGATTAATTAATTCTAACTAAAAATTTGTATTGAAATAGGAAGGTTTTTGCTTAAAAAAGAAAAATTTTAATAAAACAATTGCAGACTTTGGGATAAATAAATTTTAAACAAAAATTAATGCTCAAAATTAAATTTTTTAATTATTTTTCTTATATTTCTTATGCTTATTTAGAGAGATTTACACAGCTGCTGCTGAGAAATAAGTAATCGCGCAGTGTACGGTTAATACATGCGAATTTAAGTGCAAATTGAGGTAGATAAATGTCCCTCTTTGAAGCTATATGAGGGCTATTTGGGTAGGGTCTCGTAATTTTGTACCGTAGTCAGATGATGAGGGCGTGGCATGGCCTTTCCACACTTTCACACCACGCCAGCCCGATGGATTTAAGGTACATCGATTCCTATTCCTCATATATTAATGCTTGTTAGAATTGGGTCGTGGTCCTGCGACCGCCCGGACCCTAAGTTGCATCTCTGCACCAGTTCATCGCGGTCCCGATACATGTTAGAAAAACAATAAGAATTAAATAAAAAGATTAAGAAAATAAAAATAATTCATTTCTAAATTCAATGCTAAAGTCCTAACAATAAAAATTGCATTTGCAAATTTCATTTCCCTCCCAACAGCATTTTCAACGCAAGTAAAGGGACATATTGCTCGAAAAAAATTCATTTCAAAAAATTCCTTCGAAAAAATACTTTCATCCTGCAAACAAATGTTACTAAAAAGTATTTTTTTCATATTTGCGTTATTTCATAAAATGTATTAAATCTTTTGCAAGTTTTAAAAATCCTGCATATTGTTATTTGCTTTATGGTTAGATGATTTTCATGACTAAATTTAGGTGTCATAATATTCTGATATCAGTATTTATAATTATTTTCAGCACTTAAAATGACATTTGGACCAAAGTTTGATTTTTTATAGTTAAAAGTACATTCTTTTAATACGAAATGAAAACGGTATACAAATATATTTTTATTCTTCAGGTGATTAAAAAATTAATCTTCTGAACTGTTCTTCAATATCGCCTGTATCTGAGAAAATTCCATTCCAAACAATCAAAAAAGTGGAAACATTTTACTGAGTTTTTATAACAATTGAATCAAAAGAGTATTTATTAATCTTCTATCAAAAAATATTTTGATTCAAATGAAAGATAAATTAATTACCTACTACTAATGAATAATTTTTATTACTAGAAATATTTACATTTTCATTGCTTTAACGCCTCCTTCAGCGCTTTTGTTCTTTATAAAATGGCTGACTTTTTTTATATGTAAATAAATGCAACAATTGTGAAAGAGTCCAATTACTTTTGCAACGAATCGGTATGTATTAAATCGGCGCCAGCTAAATTGTATAGAATACTAGAGACGCGATTTCTAGGTTCCCCGAGGCCAGAGAGTTTGTTTCTTTCACGGCATTTATTAAGTCAAACATACATTCAAAATTTTCCGCAAAATTTTATAGTCTGGAAATCAGACATAAAATGCTTAGTCAGACACACTTTCAAAAATTTCCGCGAAATTTTATAGTCTGGAAATCGAACATAAAAGGAAATGCTCTGGAAATGACTTAGAAAACGAAATTTAATTCCAGTGAAGATTTAAAAGAACAATTCTTTGAAAAACTTTTGCGAAATTCTTCACAAAAATATTAATGTTAGTTTTCAATAATTTTTTTAAATTTATTTATTAGAAATGAAGCAAGATCCTGAATTTAGATAGCTTTATTTGTTTCCAGGTCGTTCACAACCGGGGGGGATACCCAAATATTATGAATGAGACGCTTTTGTATGAGTAAGTTGTACCCTTTCTTTCTCGGTGAATACTAAAATAGTATGGGGTTGTATTATCTCGACGCCGATGACGAGTTGTATGTGTCGCTCATCATAGGAATATAATGAGTAGGCATCAGTGCCCGAATTATGATTCACAGCGGCCGGATCATTCAGTTCACCCCATACGTTTGTTTGAATGAAGAAATGGTTTTGCACTTAGCTCACATGCCCTTAAAAGTGGGTGATACTTAATTGACTTTCATATTTTTACTTTCTCTGACGCAATGTAATTGCCATATTTTGATGAATCTCCACCGTTTTGACCTCTCAGAGTGCGAAAAAAATTTGCGGAATGGCCTCTTTCTTTCTATCTGTGTCTCTGAATACGATAACTTAAAAACGCAACGAGCTAGATAGGCGAAATTTGGCATATAGTTTTATTACTTGAAATGCAGATATTTGTCAAATTTTGAATCAAACCCATCACCGTCTGTGTATCTGTCTATTCGTGAGTATGTGAGCACCATAACCCAAAAGCGCAACAAGCTAGATGGGTGAATTTTAGTATACATCTTTATACCAAAATTGTATATCAGTGTCTAATTTTGAGTTAAATCCGTCGAAGAGTAGACTGTCTGTCAATTTGCCTATCCGTGTGCATGTGAACACTGTAACTCAAACACGCATAGACCCAAATAAATAAAAATTTGCGTGTGATCCTCACGCCATAATTGTAAATTAGTGTCATGTTTTGAACCCAATCGATCAAAGGGAAAACATCCAAAATTCATACTCGATCTATCAACGAATAGACTTTCGTAGATATGTCTATTCATGTGTATGTGAAGTTGATAACAAAAAAGAACAAGCCAGATGGATGAATTTTAGCATATGAACTTTACGCCAAAATTGTAGATCAGTGTATAATTTTGGGCTTAATCCGTCAACATATAAATTTTCTGTCTGTCTGTGTGAGAACACGATAAATCGAAAACTTAATGAGCGAGATTAATAAAATTTGTTATGCGTTCTTGACATCAAAATTGTATATCTGTATCAAACTGTAGTTCTTTTGGTCCATTCAGTCAAAGCAAAGAGGCACTCGATTCCCTTCTTTATACGACGAAGCTAAACAAAAAGCGGGACATATTTGTAATATATACCCTTTAAAACTCTGACCTACCCTTAAAGTTTGGCCAGTTTTTTTAAACATCCTGTATAATCAAATCGCAGAAAGAGCACTCCCGATGGTTAGATTATTCATTCGTATTGTATTATTAAATAGAGATTCAACAAAATATATCTTAGTTTAACCATGAAATATTTTATCTCACAAAATTGAGAAGGTTCTCTAAATGAAAACTCATTGAAGTATTAACTCCCAATAATGTAAAGACTACAATGAAATGCTCATTAACAAGCATAACTTTAGGAAAACATCCTTTGAGTGCTATCACTGCGAAACTTTGGTACAAAAAATATACAGTGAAAAATAATTTTATTTATAAAAGTGAAGTTACTTTTCATTATGATTTTACTTTTTTTATTTAAATACAATTTATTGAGACATAAATTTCTTGATACCATAAATTTCTTCATCTTCATATGTTGTACCAGCCATATTCAAATAACCAAAACAATTTGCATGTAGTTGTTGATTAAAGGACGAAGCTGATATACAACAGGTTGTCGGCTAAACATCCTGTTTGATTACCGCTGTCAGCTATGTCTCACGGACACGCTTTTGTGCATTTACGTGATTTCTGTCTGAAAACCAAATTAATATTTGCCTATCGATTTTTGGGAGATAATCAAATAATATGGTTTGGTCAGGGTACAAATAACATATGTCTGCAAAGGGCATTTACTAATAATACTTTTGTTTATAAGGAAATCATGCAATTCCTAATATGATTTTTCTAATGTGAGTTGAGGCCGCGGAGACCTGGAAATAAAGCCCAAACAGCAGAATTGGAAGATAGCGAGCTCGAAACATGATTCCAAGGAAACCCCGCTGTGCATGTGGTCCTCTAAATCTGCTATCGTACGTTAAATTTTCCCATACTAGGGTATTGCAGATGGATGGAGTGTGGGTTATCGGCTCAAGTGTGTTCAACATTCGGTTCAATATTGCGAGGTCCGTCTCAAAATAGCCCTAGCGTAGCTTCAAAATAGGAAGTTAGTTTAACTAAATTTGAATTTCCTGTAGACAAAAACATATTCATATGATTTATAATCATTTTATGTTGTTAATGAAAAATTGTTTTTCATTGCCTATCTAAGCTTTAAAGTCTTAAAAATTAGCTTTTAAAGTGAATAATTCGATCTTTTTTGAGTTTAATCAAAACTCTGAAATTTTAAGAATATTTTATCCATGGTAGTTTAATAAATTATACATATAAACATGAATTATATGCTTTTGAATTAAGTATGAGAAACGGAAAAATACGTGCAAAACGCTTAGAGGGTTAATATTGTAACCATCGAATGATTTTAAAGGCTTTTATGGCTCAATTATGATTTGCTGCTTTAAACTTAACACATTCCTTATGTTATTTGTTTCACTAATCACAAAGATTAAATTGCTTTAAAATAAGCTAAATTAATAATTGAATTGAATAAGTTAATTTAATAAATAAATTGAAATACGTTAATAACGGATAACAACTGTTTTAATTAATTGAAATTAATTTACCAAAATTCACGTACACTGATTCTTATATGCATTATGTATTATGTACGACAAATGTTTTCCATAATATATCTCACTTGCTATAGAAAAATAGGCAACTTTTTCTCAGTCTGTATATAATTCCTTATTAAAATACATAATAAAACTCAAGAAATTATATCATAAATGCCTTAAATTTTCTTTGGCAATTATATATAATGAACTACATTTCATTTAAGTTAGAATCCTTACAATATTCTATCCCAAGTGAAGTTTTGATAAAGTGGCGTTAGTAGAAAAGCAATTATTTTACGCTCTTTAAGGAGAAAGCAGGTGCTAACTATTAACTTAGAATTGCTTTGGCTTCTAATCAAATCCCGGACAAAATACTTTTATTCTGAGAATTTCTATTACGCAAAGGTCATTGTACGTAAGTAAAGCGAGTGGGATTAGAGATCGATATTCTATTTTGGGCTGGAAGCAAAATTATTTCCAAGACTTAGTTCAAGTTAAGGAATTTATTTTTAACAAAAGTCAATGAAACTTAGACAAATAGTTATGCTGTTAAAATGACGTTTTAAAAGACTCTTGACGAGAAAGCTAAAGTAAGGTATCGATAGTTGAAGAGTGTCAGATAAGAAAATTAGGTGGGTTTTAACTATAGCAAGAGAGGTTAAATTACTTAAAAATAAAGCAGTTTTAATAAACGATGTTTTTATTCTTAGTTTTCAGGAGCAAAAGAGACTAATAAAAACATGAGTTGGGTCAATTTAAAGCTTTGGGTTCTGAACATTTCTTATGGAAAATATGTTTATGAGCTGCTCTGCAACTTTATTGTATTTTTGAATCATATAAAATTTCTTCTGTTTCCCTCAGTTTACGATAAACGAAAATTGGAAATGAGCCCGTTAATGCATTGTGGCAGTTCTTTTAATATGTAAAAAAATATACGCTGGATATGAATATATATATATTCTGGATTATTCTTAACTCTAGACTTTTATCTCTTTCTTGCGTAGACTTTTGCGGAAGAAAAAAGTTTGGAACTCAAGGAATTGAAAAAATATAAAGAAAACTAAACGTTAATTAATTATAAATTGAAATGCAAAATTTTTCAAAAATTGCTTACAAATATCAAAGAAATTGAAAGAAGAAGGCGGCGTGAATGTTTTCCAGATCCTATTAGAGTTTCGTATTTCGTCCGTCCAGCGATGACAGCTGTGAAGTAAACATCACGAAATATCAAAAAATGTCTATTTTAATGAGATAGGAGACGTCACCATAGTAGTATTTATTACAAGCCTATTATTTTCCCACGATCTATTCTCTTTTTCTTACTTTCCTCTCTTTCTGTTAATGCGCTCGTCTGTATGAGGTCGAAGGTCACTCGCCATCTCGAGCTGGATTCACTAGACCAGGGGTTCCCAACCTTTTTTCCCTCGCGTACCCCTATGTCAGTCTTTTTATTGTCACGTACCCCCTACTATCATATCCCCTCCAATTATCCGTCTATGCAAAGAAGTCTATCTATAATGTTAAGGGCTTAGGTAAGCTTAAGAGTCAAATGACTCGAATTAATAACATTTGCTGGACTTATTCTTGATTTTACATTTTATTCCATTTATGCAATAGTATTAGTTCAACGCTAAAACAAAGGAAACCAGTATTGTAATAATTACGCATTAACTTATAAGGAGAGCTAAAAATTACACTTCCTTTTGCTTTCTTTTTCTCTTATTTTGAGAGTAGTCTTTAGCACTTGCACAACTTTCATGTTTACTTTTCACACTAACTTGGGGAACCAAAATTCTGCAATATTTAATATCCCTTATGTTTTATTGTATCAGCCATTACCGACTTTAACTTCGCGTACCCCCAATTGGTCTTTCGCCTAGCGTGTCACAGGTTGGGAACCTCTGCACTAGACGCTCCCTCCCCTCTTGCGGTCGCGACGCATAGGTTAAGAAACCTCAATTTTAACCCTTTCGCGACTAACGGGATCAGGGGTGTAGTGGAGCCGAAACGACCGGAAGGCCGTTCCGGCGCTGCTTTTTTTCATAAGAAATAAATAAGAAAAAAATTCTGAAAACGTTCTTAAAACTGCGCGATTTTTGTTAGCCAGATTAGAACGTTCCGGCACTGCTTATTTTGCGACTACACCACTGAACAGGATACCTGCATCCCGAAAGAACTTCAAAAAATACTATTGGAATATAAAGCTTCTTGGGCTAGTGGAAGTATTTTTCATGAGTCCTGATAAGTTTTGAGATGGACTTTTCATTTACAGAGCATGATATCACTACCGTAGGTTGCTGCATTGCGATTTTTTCAGTGTTACATCAGCTTGCTTGATAGCCAAGGAAAGTGTATGCTTTGTTTGTGGAAAATATCGAGTAGTTTCAATAATAGTTTGATTGATTTGTAAATCTAAATTGCAAAACTTTTATTTTTCTTTATAAAGTTACTCAATGAAGACTACTGGGACACATATGTCCCAATGATCACGACGGATGGGACATATATGCCCCGGTCTTAAACCAGGGGATATATTTTCTTAAAAATAAAACACCTTTGGCTTGGACTTCTTGTGTGCCCTAATCATAGTTCATGCTACCAAAATTGCTGCGGACTTGAAAAAAATGAAATCGTCGTGATAGGGTTAATATCTAATGATATCATGATAACTGAAAATAAGTAATCGGTGTACAGGTTATTTTTTTTAGCCTTCTTGCTCGGTTTGATATTATCTGTTAATAAGAAGTCGGAAAATATCTCTACTAAAACACGTTTTACTTTGAATAACTTTCGAAAAAAATTCTACGAAAAATTCTCTAGAAAAATACTTAACTATCAGAACACACTAGAAACCGAAACTTCACAAATAAAAATTGATGCGGCACTTCATATGATGTTAACTTTTGTTTATTTAATGAGAAATGTACTTGAGAAAATTCTTGAAACTTAAAGAACCAAAAACATGCAGTTTGTAATTCACAAAAATTAACAAAGTTTGCTGGTCTGTTTCCTCTTTAACTGGTCTCATCTCATTTTCTGTAGGGGTGTAGGTATGAAAATCCTTCATCATTAGTTAGCTTAGCTTTATCGTCATTAATTAGCTTAAAACAACACTTTCGTCATTCATTTCCCTTTTTAGTAGCCGACAGTCCAAAAACTGTACGTCATAATACACGCTGTGTCTGTGTAAGTTTTTGTAAGAAACATTCAGCATTCATTGCATTCAACATGCATTGACATTTTTTATATTTTCCAACATTGAAATATACGAATTAATGAAACCTCCGCATATATTATCTAAAACTTTAAGCTCTTGTTTCTCAACTTTTGTTTTCTAGTCACTAAAAGGATGTTGTATGTTCAAAGCGTATGTTCTGTCCCTATAAGATCGACAGTTAGAAACTTATTGGCGCATATGTCTTTAATATAAGGGGCAGCAACGATTTTGCTGTTTAGGAAGTCGTAAGTTATGTGGGGGAAAAAGAAGACGGGAGTGACCTCATCTGGAATTCAAAATATTACCATCTAATTTGTTAACGATAATTAGGCGGTCGATCGTTAATGATGTTTAGGCATTTCGATCTAATTTTAATCATCCGCAATGAGATACAGCTCTTTCTACTACTCTACTAATGAAATGAAAATATATTTAAGAGTAATAATAAGGATAAATAGTTAATAATATGGTTAGTATGGGCAATAATAGTATGAGAAGGAGATATGGAAGTGAAAAAAAGAGCACAGACACTGAAGCAAATGGTAAGACTGCTATATTATTATCTTTATAAGATACCTGTTTTTCTTAGGCATTCATAAGGAATATCAAATATTGGGCTTCCATTTTATATTTATTTCATATTGCTGCAAAATAAAAGTATATCTACGGCAGCGTTTACGGCTTCCCAAGCTTCACTGAAGTATAATTCTTCATTTCCATTAAAGGTATTTGGTCTTAAATCTCAAAAGCTTACAAAAAACATGAAAAGCATTTGATACCTTCCAAAATGCATTAAATCTTTCAAAACATGTTATTTTTACGTACATCTTAAACACTTCGGAAAATATCGTTTGGATGGCCTTAGGCAACAATTAGCTTGTATAAGTGATCCCACGATAAGATAAAAACCTTTCTTCAACTCCATAACACCCACTTCGTTCTTGGGAACGCTAACTATTACTTAAAAATTATTTATGTCCATGTCTGAGTAGTTTTTCTCCTGTCTGGAACCCCAGAGACCGTGTAATTATTGTTCAGTGTTATATGATGGAATCTTTACTTTATTCTTCCTTTTATGAGGTTCATTAAGAAACTGAAAGGTTTTAGTATTAATTCTAACGAAGTGTCGAGTGCAATCATTGCGTTTTTCTTAATTTTTTTAACATTCTTTGTAAATTTTCATTTTTAAAGACAGAGAGCTGTTGCAAATTATTGCTGCTTTTAGTCATAATTAGGAATAAAAGTGATGCACTTATAATTAATTTGAGATAATTAATTAGAAACACAGCCAAGAGAAAGGAGTAGCAGTGCAGTGCACAGAAGTAAAGAGAAAGGCGCCTTTTTTAAACGCCAGAACGTATTATTTTGAAAAATTGATTAAAATATCGGTGGTGGTTCTAATCTCACTTATTCTCTTCACTAGACTACATCTAGTGAAGTCCATGAATCAAAGTCTCAAGATTATGGGAAATTGGGTTATCTTCTGTTAGTCAAAGCGATTCTGAAGCACCTAGGTGACATTTGAGGTAGAAGTCTGACTTGGCTCCAATATATGGGATAAATTACCTTCCTGAGCAATTTCAGGGGAAACTGGCCAACGTTTATGTTTTGATTGGAGGAAACAAGAAAACCTTTCTGCTGTCAGATCCGACAGAAGTGTGTAATTTGGTACTAAAGAGCACATCGGTCTATCAGTGTTGGAATGACACTTGTTAAGAGCACGGCTAGAGGATAGAACCCATAACCTTCTTTTAACTCATGTTCTTATGCCATGTCTTAACCTACAAGGCCCACAAGCTACTGTTGTGCTCATTAATGAAAGTAATATCCTAAGGCGGAGAATGTTTTATTGTCGTTTAACCTTTTTAATTGATTCAAAATAAATAAAAGTCATAAGAGAAAGCTGATAAGCTAACATTCATTTTAGTGAAAATTCCAGTGAATTCTTCTAGACTGGTTTTTTACATATTTCTAATAAAAATTAAATCGAACGTGCGTATATTGGCTTTCTACTGGAGAGATCGTAAGACCAGCACGTGCCAAAGATGGTAGGTTAACATACTGTTCAACAAACACTCCAATGAATTCTACCAGTGTGGTTTTATGCATACCTGTCACGATAATAAAACAGAGCTTGTATCTACTCGTATTCTACTGGAGAGATCCCTGGATCTACAGCTACCAAGGATGGTAAGTTAATACGCTGTTCTGTAAACTTTTCAGTGAATCTCCTTTGTGCATAACTCTAGTAATAATAAAATCGACCACGTGTCTGTTGGTTTTGTACAGGAGAAACCGCTGAACCTACAGTTACCTAACTCAGCACACGAATACTTTAGAGAATGGAAAAGTGTTTATAGATTGCATGCAAAGGAAAATATTTTAATCTATTTCACTCTCATACTGCTCTTTGATGTCTCTTATATCTACAACTAAGTGGTTTTATGTCTTTTCAGATATTTTTTCAAATATCTAATTATTAGAAAAAGTGCAGAACTTTTCAAAGCTTTTTACAGCTTCATACGTACATATCGTCATATCATCAGTTAAAATTGGTCAACTACTTAAAAGAATAATTTAGTGCACGAAAA